>PVIW01007683.1:0-69726 GCA_004026585.1 Noctilio leporinus
TCCTGCCATGGAAGGATATTCCTTATCAATCATTTATGCATTCATTCAACAGAATCACTCAGTCATTACTATGAAGCACCCAGAATGTGCCAGGTACTGGACTGGCAGTGCTATGTTGATAATCGTTTAACAACTAGCTTTCCTAATGAAATACTCCTGATTTGGAGTGTTTGCCAATTTCTGTGGTATAAATACTCCTATCAGGGTTGATTTCAAGCTATCAACATTGTGACACCGAGTGTGGAGTTAGGAAGAAGTGTAAGCAGTGAGCTCATGCAAGCTCATGCAAGCTCATGTGAGACTGCTCCAACAGAGTTCTGTATCCCAGGCACTGTGGACAATCAGTGACCAAGGCAACAAGTCAGAGATAAGTCGGGGTGTTCGAGTAGGAGTTAGCTAGGCAAAGGGAGGAGTGGAGTGGGCTGGTGAAGGGGAGGATTTTCAAGCAAAGGGCACACAACCCTGTGGCTATACCAGACAGCAAGGCAAGGGGTCCCCTGATGATGACATTACGTGGAATTTTTCACTATGGGTTCTGGGGAAGGAATGCCTGCTGTGTATCATCTATAACCGGAAAGAATTGGTAGGTTCCTAACTGGCTTGTTATGACTTAGTTTTAGTTTTACCAGTGGTTCCTGAACTTTAGGGTACATTAGAATCACCTCAAGAACTTGTTAGGCCATGGATTGCTGCAATGTGACCAGGTGATGCTGCTACTGCTGCCCTGAGGACCACACTTGGAGAATCACTGCAGTAGCCCATTTGGTGTCACCAGAACTGGGATTGGTTGGCCCCAGAGACCAGGCTCTTGTTATTCTTTTGCTTTTCAGGGAAGTTTTGCTCAGAGGGACTAGATGTACTGGTGTGAATAAAATTCTTCGCTGCATATTCTGAAAGACGGCATTTCAGAAATGATTACTAATACCAGTAGGTTACATATCACTAAGCAAATATCAAGTCACATTGGAGAGTCATGGTTTAAATGATAAAGTCTTTTTAACAAGCTCAAGTGACTATACTTTGAAGTAAATACAGATCTTTTCCTTTTTTGGTTGAGCAGAGTTCTCATAAACGCCAAACAGTTGATGCTCCAAGGCTGAATGGTCTTGCAGCATCATCTAGCATGTAGTGTCCCCATCATTTTCCATGAAAGGACTATTTGTTTGGGGACTTATAAATGCTGTTCTTGACCATCTCTTAAGGAAATCAGACCTTTTATCAACCATGTATAATTTATTAAACACTCATGATGTGCTGTGATCTTGGTAACCTCTTCTTTAATTTAAAGCTACCTTCCTCTTCCTCTGACTTTCTGCCCTTCGCTGAATTCTCAGGTGTGCCTTTGACAGGGAGACTGACGAGATGAAAATGATTTTTTCCCTGCTGTGTGATAATTCACTCCTAATTTCACCTGGTTGCTTTGAGCTAGCTCTGGAAGCCACGTACTTCTTTGGATAGTAGAGATTTGACCAAAATTGTCTTTGAGGGCTGTTACCTACAACTCATCTTACAGAAGTTCTCTTGGTCACTGTAATCTGTCCTTATTGATGCATTCTGGGTGACAATAATAACCACTTTATTCTAGAGACCATAGAATGGTTAAAAGTAAAAATACATCATGGTTCTGTATCAATCTCCAGCAAAACATTTGATACATTTTTCAGAGTCACAGTTGTCTATGTCGGCACCAGGCTGCATATGCATTTATTACTTTATTTCACGCTCCTAGGTAAGAAAGAATAGGCAGCTCAGAGACCCAAGAGTGGGTGTTGTAGGAGACAGAGTAGAGGCTGCCAGTTTGTGAAGGCTGACTTCTGGAAGCTGGCACAGCTGTGCCTCTGCTGCATTCTGTTGGTCCAAGCAGTTCTAGGTACAAGGAAAGGAAGCAGAACCAGTTCTCAATGGAATGGCTTCTTTAAGTGCCATTTCATAGCATTGTTGAAGATTAAGGTAATAATGGGCACGAAGAGCTCAGCATGCCGCCTGGATCATCTTAAGAGCTTGGTAAATGGTAGCTATTGTCATCATTAGGGGTACTGTCAGAATTATCAGAGAGATTAGAGATTGAGTAAAGGTGCTGTGATTTAATAACTAAGAGGCCACTGGTGATTTTATAGACAGTGGTGGCCTTGTTTTCGTGGCTGCGGTAGAGATGGGGTGGTCAGTGTGCAGGATGTAAGGAGTGAAGTGAGTGGGTAGTGACTACAGGAAGGCAGCACACAGGGTTGAGAAGTCCAGCTGCAGAAGGACAGAGAGACATTGGAGAGTTGCTGCAGGGGGCAGGGAGAGCGCTGTTTTCTCAGGGGGCTGGTTCAGGCGTGGGGGAGGCATGGCGTGGGGAGAATGCATGTGTGAAGGACAGGAGCAGAAGGGAAAGGTATTGGAGGAGGAAGAGGGGCTGAGCAGAGTCTGAGAGCAACTGTGTGGGTAGGTGTGTATTTTAAAGGCCAACGTTATTCTAGGCAAGCTGTTTATTTAAGGTTCGCATGGGAATGAAAACAACTGGGATACAAACTCCTCATAGGAGGAGGGACTTGGAGAAGGAGAAGGGTTTCCAGTCCTCATTTCAGTTTTGGTAGGCTTGCAGACAGCCCCACTAGGCTAAGGGCAAAGCTTAAACAGGGCGGGGGCCTGGACAGATGGAAAGGAGAGGCATCGGTGACAGTGGATGGGGATGTCAACTGTGCACTTAAAAGCAGAGGGTAACATACAACTCAAGTAATAAGAGGCCAAGGCCAACTCAAGAGCAGTCTTGGAGGCCCCGGGAATGGAAATTTTTATGGTTCCCCTCATATCCCTATGTAATTTAATAAAAAGAAAAAAATAAATCATAAAATTAGTGTTGTCAAGCAAGGTTCTCATTTTTCCTAGGATGGTCTGATGCTTCTTTGATACTTAGTGGGAGGGTTGGGGAGGTTCCAAGATGGAGGGGTTGAGACATAAAAAAGGACACATGGACATGGATCACAGTGTAGTGGTTGTTGGGAGGACAGGGATATAAGGGGACTGAAAAAAACACAATCAAGATTAAATTTAAAAGTTAAAAAAAATAGAAATAGAATTTGCAGATGTTTTCAAAAAATTTTTTTTGGTGCCTTTGCTTGGTGGGAGTAAGTCTGGACTTGGCTGGCCTGGAAGGAAGCCTGGCTCTGTGTGTGAGGTCCGCTGTCCCCAACCCTATCCCCAGGAAGCCTCTGGCCTTGCAATTCCTCCCTTGCTAGCTTTTTGGGTAAGGCTTCCTCCCAGCTCTCTGGGCCAGACCCAGTGCTGCCCAGTCCCCTGCTGCGCTGTTTGAACATTGCTGGTGATTTATCCCTGGGAAACTCCCTTTGTTACTGACCTGTGCTTGATGGGGCAGGGAAGTTTTTGGTTTGTTTGTTCCTTGGCACTTGATCATCATAGCATGAATATGAGAATGAAGGGGACCTTCTCAGGGAGACAGGGCAGAAGGGGAGAGCTGAGGGTAGACCTTGGCCATTTTAAACATTTGCAAATGGCTCTGTGGGGGAGGACCAGATTGTTCAGATAATAGATGGTCAATTCCTTAAAAAATGATTTCCACGTTCCAGGGCTCAAACTTTTGGGAAAAGAAGATTTAGTGTCATGGATCCCGGGTAGGTTGATTTTTTTCTTTTCTCACAAAACTGACAAGTTTATATTTCTGTTTGAAATTCAGAGTGAAACTGTGTACAGCCCTTTAAAAAAGTAGAATGCATTTGCTTATGCACAGGCCATATGGGACTTCAGAGTGGGCGTTCATGGTACCAAAATAAACTCCCTGGGTTCGCAGCCATGAGCAGCAGCAAGTCTGGAGCAAAGTTTCTCTTTCACCTTAAAAAACTTGAATTTATTTACAACAATTTGAAACAGAGTGGGCTTTTCCCATTATAAAACCAGGGCAGGCCAATTCTAGAAAATTGGGAAAGTGCAGACAAGGTGAAGTCTTGTTCGTTCAGTAAACTTTGCAGAGCAGCAGTAGGGTGCTGGTTGATGGCTGTAGGGAAGGCCCTGAAGAAAGTGGGAGACAGGAGGCCTGGGACATTTTTGGGGCAATCTTGTGAGGGGGCTTGTGGTGGGGCCATCTCTATCTTTTGAAGGCTGCAGGGCCTATTTTGGGCTGGGGGCAGGGTCTGTACTATCAACCTGTCCCTGTTACTTCACATTACAGTACTTCAGTTATTACTGTGATCCCCAAAAGGAGAGTTGGTTTCTCCTTGGGGAGATAAAAGCAGACTGCTCTTCTGCAAATACCATCAATTTTCTCCAGCACCAACAGCTTCCGGAGGGTGTGCAAGGACCACCAGAATCAAGCCTGAAGGCCGACAGGGCTTATTCTCTTGAATTCTTGCTCCCTTTCATAACACACAGTACTACAGAAAGATTTCCTTAAATGACTCTAAATTCAAATAGTCTAGGTCATCATCTATGCAAACCAGTATTTTAAAAGCTCTACCATTTTGACATCTAAATAATACTTTAGGCATTGTCTCATACCTGGAAGTAGTTAGAAACTGTTTTGTCCGTTTGTGATTTGGAGAGTTTTGAGAACTACAGCTACTGATTTCTGAGTATGTAGTACTGTGTGGAACAGGTCTGATTGCCAGGTAAGGAGGGGCCACTTGCTGTGAAGTAAAAAGTCCTGGTTATTCAGAAGAGCTACAACTTCAAACATTCTGTCCCCAAAGTCAAACCCATTGGCTCTGAATTTTGTTTGGAAAATATATCTCCATAACGGGCAGGCTGTTAGTTTTCCGTACAAACAAGGACAGTTCCTCTGTTTCAGGCTCCCCAGGGAAAATGAGAGGCAGTACCACCTCCATTTGAGAAAGTGTGGTGAGATTTCACACAGTGAAAATGAGACTTGCCCTTTCCGTTTAGCACTTCCTCTTCTATAGTCACTGCATTATCTTTTTGTAAAGACAGAGGCTTTGGTGAGATTGAAATGCAGCAGTGGGTTCGATTCAGACATCAGCTTAGAAAATGAAATGGGACTCAGGTACCAGCCAAGTTTGAATCAAATCCCTGGGGTGGTTTTTTGGGGAAGGAAGATCCCTCATTTGCTCAGCATGTCACCTCTTACTTGAGGGTGAGTTCACTCACTGTGGCGGTGACCTGTGGAGGCACTGGGCTGACCTCAGTTAATCAGCAGATCCATTTATGATCTTGTGCTCCATTTCAGGTGCCATTTTGGAAATTCTATGAGTATTCTCTAGATCTTCTTTAGTTCTTTTGATTGAAAATTTATTATATGAATATTTTCACAGTGAAAGATTAATTATTTTTTAAATAAAGAAAAACAATAATATAATTATCGTTACCAAACATTATCATCATTTTTATATATGTATCTCTATCCTTCAAGCAGTATTTTTATGTATAAAGGTTTTTGTTATGTTTCACAATAGTTTTATGTCTACAGCAAATGCAATTTTCACTGTAACATTTTACTAAACATTAAAACATAATTAGAAATTAATATATATTATTGACTATTTTTGATTACTTGTCATTGTTGTGGCAGTACCCTATTCAAGTGTTCTAGTGAGGATCATTCAAATTGTTTCCAGATTATCATTATTATAAAGAATTTGTAGTAAATGTCTTTGGGCACATCATTTCATGATATTTAGGAGGATGATATTTTAAAGGATATATTCCTAGAGCTCAATTTTTGATATTCTATAGGCTATAGGTGCTTTAAACATTTTTTAAAAAGTCCCTGTTTAGAAGCTTTTCAAAGACAAAGAAGCACCATGACATAGAACTCCGTGACTATGTCAAGACTGTCATTGCTCATTCATCCTTGTGTTGAAAGAATTCCTTCAGAGGACAACAGCGGCATTGCCTGCAGGCATTTTCCTGACCCCGTGTAGGAGTGTCAGGGGTGTGGCCCTTCCTTAAGTGCTTGGTAGTTCTTCTTGGAAGCTCCAGAGCCCTCCTGCAGGTCAGCTGATGTCAGCACACAGGGATCTCCCATAACAAACAGCATCTGCTGTCATAGCTGTCCGAGAGTGTAACTGGGAACTCTGCTGCCCCACTCTGGCCAAAGGTGTGGTGTAAATTCAGAGGATTGTTTGAAGGCTATTGCTATGGACTCAATGTTTGTGTCTCTCCCAAATGCGTGTGATGAAGTCCTAACTCCCCATGTGATGGTATTTGTAGGTGGGGCCTTTGGGAGGAGATTACAGTTGGATGAGGGCATGAGGGTGGGGTCCCCATGATGAAATTTGTGCCCTTATAAGAAGAAGAAGTGATGCTTGAGTTCCCTCTCTCCCATGAGGGGACATAGCAAGAAGATAGTCATCTGCAAGCTAGAAAGGGGACCTTCACCAAGAACCAAATCTGCCTGGACCTTGATCTGAGACTTCCCAGCCTTCAAATGTGTGAAAAATAAATGTCTATGGTTTAAGCCACCCATTCTGTGTTTTAATTTTTTTAGGTAAAGCAGCCTGAGCTGATTACGACAGATAGGCAGGCCTTCTTTGTTTTATCCTTGGATCCAGCAGGATCATCAGAGCTTAGACTAACCTGTCTGGATCCTTTCAAATGACTTTTTCTGAATTGTGTTTGAAATGTTCTTAGGCTTTTGGGAAGTGGGGGTGCTCTAGGAACTGGCAGGACAGGGGTGTGTTCCTTCCTAGCCCTTCTGTAGCTGCCCTGTGCCACCTCACACAGAGCCCTTCATGAAGCCTTTCCGCAGCCCACAGCCCCTGGAACAGCTTCACCTGTTCTCACACACCTTGCTTTTATTGACTATGCAAAGTGTTGCTGAACTAGCCAGAGTTCTTCCAGAGTCAAATTATTAGCTTATCGTCAGTAATGGCATTAAATTTCAGCAGTCTGGATTACCCAACAGACAGTTCAAATTCATGGATGGGTGCCCCACACACTAATTGCTATACTTTTTCATTTTCAGTATACCCATGGAGAATTTTACTAGCAGGGAATCTAGACCAAAAGCTATTTTAATTTCAGTGCAGATGTATGTTTTGTGTTTGGTCTAGTTTTGCTTTTGCCTGAAATGACTACACTGTGGTGGGGTAAGAGAGCTCTAACGGCCTTAATCTGGCCTGCCATCGTGGCTACCTTTTGGGACCCGCCTTACCCTGCCTTATATTGTCTTAATTTTGCCTCACATTGTTTACTTGCATAGCTTGATTTGCAGAATAGGTACTTTTGTAAGTCACCTTGAGTAAGTTTGGGAATTAGATGGGCCATAAGCATAATCCATGAATAAAAATCTAATTTATTGGGTCAAACTGAATGTTTTTGAGGTAGTTAGTACATGCTTCCATTAACTTTCCTTTCCCTGATTACTTATTAGGGCTGTCATCTGTTTTCCCTTGGACTTGAGGCTGGACCTATGAGCAGCCATCCATGAGCTGGTACCAACCGGTTGACACAACTCTTAGCAATGGCATAAGCAGGCTAGTGTTCATTTGCTTAGAAGTCTCTGAATGCAAGATCAATTTTTAAAAACTTTTTATCCAACTTCCTCTACCCTCTGTTGCAGGTTGGGTTCTCTGGGAAGATGACCCTGATGTAGTGTTAAGGGGGCTTTTTAGGGAGTGCTCCTAGGATCCACACCTGGGGATGGGAAGGAAGGAGACAGGACAGGGCAGAGGGTGATCTCTGCCATGATGCAGTCTCAATGTAGTCCTCATGTCACACAGGGACCTCTGGAGCTGGGATGGCCCTTCAGAGTTGCTCCAAATTGGAACAAGAAGGCCTAGGAGGACCAGTCAATAGAATTAGCTGCTCACAGAAGCCAGTATGACCATGGGCAAGGTAGTTGTTAGAGGGGCTGACAGGAGCACTTGTAGCAGGTGAGGCAATGTCGTTAGACCTGCAGGTGGGCCTGTACAGCGTATCACAATGTCCAGCACCTCTTTTTGACAATGGAAACCCTTAGGTGTCACCTGATGGGGGGCATTGCAAGGCCTGTGGGTGTTTCTTTGCAAGAGAATTTAGCCTTCATTTCTGAAGTATTTTCCCTTTCATCAGCACTTGGTCCCATTGCCACCTGCGATTTAGGAAATACGAGTCGTGGTTAGCCTTCTAATTTTATAATTACCTTTACAATATAATAACTCCATCCAGGTGTTCTGTAACACAAAACAGCAAGGGAAATTAATTTCAATTAGAAGGGGAGAAATACAAATTGAAGTGGAGTTGTGGAAAGAAAAAAAGCTCCACATGCATTTGTTCAGTGTATTTCATATCGGTAATTAAATCCCTGCCATGCAACTGAACCACTGGCAGTGGTGCCCTTTAAAGACCAACATTTAAAAAATACATGGCTTTGTGGAATATGGACTCCTTTGGCCGCCCCACCCACCCTGGAAATAAAAGGCATAGAGAGAGAGGAAGGTAGGTGGGAGGCTCAAGGGAGGTAACAGAGACACAAGGAAGCACTTTTCTTTTGTGTTTTCACACTTCAGTTTTTTTGGCATGAGACCAAGGCTCAATATAATGATTTCAAGTTAGTTTCCAGCATTTTGAAGGGATAGTGAGGGAATTGAAGGCAAATGGGGGCCTACAGGATCTTGTTGAAGAAGAGAGTATAAGGATTCCTTTTGTCCTCTCCTTTCTCCCTCGATTGAGGAAATCATGGATCTGGATTTCCCTGGCTGGCCTGGTTGAGTTTCAGAGGAGATGGCTTATCGTGGGACATAAGGGGCCCTTCTCTTAGGGAGCTGGCAAGAGGGAGACAACTCATGGAGCAAAGGGGAATGGGGAAGAAGGACCCTTTCCTGTTCCTCAGCCAAGACCCATGTCACCAGGGAGCAGCTGGTCCTTGGGCTTCTAGGAAGGCCCATGGAGTGTAGCGTGGGTGGCCTGTGAGGCTTTGGTCTGCCTAATACTCCAAGGAACCAACCCAATTATATTAATAGAGTAGTCATGGTCACTCTGCACGGCCAAGGCCTGTGGGAGATGGCCTTTTAAATAGTTAACTCTCCCTCGAAGTTGCCCTGCTGTCCCCAAAACATTACACAACCTTCTTCCCCTGGGAGAATTTTTCTGGTTTTCCTGTTCTGGTCTGAGACAGGAAACTAAAAATTATTTGTCAGATTTATTCTTCTGGATCTACCCCAAATGTTCCATTAGAACATTAGTTCACCCATAATGAAGGGAAAGCTTCATGGGGAAAGTGGCATTCAGGGTACAAGGAGTTTGGCTTCTTGTATCCCCAAGGTTGGTATTGACAGCCGGAGACTGGGCTGCTGTGGAGACACACAGGTTCAAGTCATGTGGGGAAGAGCCCCATCAGTTGAAGTTTATTGTGTTGACTTGAGATTCTTTACCCAAGGATATGTTTATTGCTTTTAGAGAGGGAGAGGAAGAGGGGAAGAGAGAAAGAGAAACATCAATGTGAGAGAGAAACATTGATTAATGGTCTCCCGTACGCAGCCCTGACTGGGGATTGAAACTGCAACCTAGGTTTGTGTCCTGATCAGGAATTGAACCTGCAGCTGTCTGGTGTACAGGATGATGCTCCAACTAACTGGGCCACCTGGCCAGGGTGAGAGTCCTACATTTTTGATGCTTGTTATTATTACTTAGTGAGTTTAAGATTATAGATTGAATTTTTTGGGGATTTTTACACTTTTTGTGGGCTGATCTGAATAATGGGGCCCTGGATACCTTCATTGCTGTTAGCACACCTTATGCCCTCATCCCATTAGAAACAGGACCCCTTGCAAACCACATTTAACACAGATCAAACTAAATGCTCATGTGCACTCATTTTGAAGAGAGCACAGTTTCCCTTCTTAAGGAGCCAGTCCACATGATGAGTAACTTTTTCACAAATGCTGGATTATGTTCAACCTATTATTCCTTAGGTAGAGAGGTCATAAGAAACCTTTGGGCTGTATTTACACTACCTATGATATTTGTGGGCCTCCCAGCCTTATTACCCATAGATACTTGGGAAAGGCTGTAGTCTATTTTTCTAACTAGAATATGCATCATTGTTCATCACAATTTAATCTAACTTAAAGACAGGCTCTTAGGCATTTAGCCCAACTTTAAAAAATCAACTGATTAATCAATCTAGCTCTATCCTGAAAATCTGGATTAGTACTTCCTTTCAGGCACCACCTTATATTTTCATTTAGCTTATTTATTTGCAAATATTTTTGAGTGTCTCTTCTTTATTGGGACTATGTCCTGAATCTGCCTTTCATTTGGGACTCAAACTCACATGGCATCTTAAAATCTCTATAGCTGCTAATTATGAGTTCCTCAGGAAAAGACTTTTGAGTAGAGGTTTCCTTGTTTGTTTTGGCAATTTTCTAGCCCTTTCTTAGTCCAATCTCAGGAGGCATAAGGGAGGAGCTGCCCTTAGATTGTGTCTCCTAACTTCCTAGTTATATTGTAGTTACAGCATAAACAATAGAGACGTTTCCTCTATCAGCAACTCTTAACTCCCACCTGCATTACAAGTCCACGTTCAGGGTGGGGCAAAAATAGGTTTACAGTTGTTTGTGTGGAAAATAATATAATAGTTAATAAATAATAATACAAGAATAAACTCTGGTTCACATACTCACAGCAGTAAGCCTGCTTTTCCCCAATCCTGTATATTTTCCTTAGTAAATAGTCCTTTGAAAGGGGGAACACCGAGTGTGGGAACAGCAAAATTGCTGAGTTAAGTATCCTGTTGACCAGAGAGGTTAAGAACCCTGCCAAAGGTCACACAGGAGGCCCCTGCTTTCCCAGCTTTGTGTTTGCTGTGGTTTAGATTTTCTTCTTCAGGACTAAGTTTATAAAACCTTCTAGAAACAACTTACCAGTTCTTTTTTTTTCTGTTATTGGCCATTCTTTATTGCTTTCTCCCTTCTTTATATCTTCTTGTTTTCTTTTTTATCTTTAGTTGCACAATAATGCTCATTAATTCTTAATCTCCCATTTCTCATATGCATTTTAAGAATATAAAATTTCCTTTCCAGACTACTTTACCCTCTCTGTAATTTTTGATATGCAATATTTTTGTCACCATTTTTCTAAACATTTTATTATGTGTGTCATGATTTGTCTTTTGACCCTTAACATACTTAGAAGTGAGTGAGTTTAAAAATTTTAAACCTTTGGGTCATTCGGAGTTATCTTTTTTTAATTGCTTTCCAATTTAATTATACTGTAGTCATTGATCATGGCTTCTGTGCTTTTCATTCTCTAGGATTTATAGTAATTTACAAGGTCTGTCCCAAAAATATTGAGTGCAGACTGTTTTAATTATATTGACACACTAGCTCAATACTTTTGGGACAAACCTTCATAGTGATCTATTTTTATAAATGTTTTATGCTGCTTATAAAAAATATTGTGAATGGCATTTTATATAAAGCCGTTAGATCAAGTATTTTAATTGTGTTCTATATCTTCACTATTTTTTTATTTGTTTAATTAGATCCTGAGATATGCACATTAAAATTTCTGTTGATTGTACATCTGCTCAGTTTTTTTGCAATTCTGTAAATGTGTACTTTATCTATTTCAAAGCTGTGCTGTTAGCAAAAATAAAACAAACCCCCCCAAAACAAAAATGCAATCCCCACCTCTACCCCACCGCCCCCGGCTCCCACACAGTATAGACATGGTAGCCATACTGCCTGTTTTTGAATCAGGGCTATACCATTTACCAGCTCTGAACCTTGGGAAAGTCATTTATTTCCTGTAATTCAGTATTGGCATCTGTAAAATGGGTTGTGCTCTGGGGATCATTGTGAAGATTAAATGTATTAATATATGTACTTATTAATACATTTAGCACAGTGTCTGGCACATAGTAAGTGAGTTATTCTTACTGATGAATTCCCCTTTTATCCTTATATAATGATCATATATATTGTATGTAGATATAGATATCTATATATGTATTTCTTGTGTAGTCTTCCTTTTCCCATATTTATGTTGCTACTGTTCATTTTTTCCTTTCGATTAGGAAGATAAACCCAGTATATCTTTTCCCATCCATGTGCGTCTAACATATGTTGTTATGTTTCAGGTGAGTCTTTGACAAATAGCATGGCCAAATTTATAAATATTTAATCTGAGAATTTCTCTTTTTCTTTAAATTAACATGTTAAATCTAATTAATTTATATGGTTATGAATATTTTGAAATTATATCTACCATGTTATTTTATGTCTTCTATTTACCTTGTGTTTTCTCTGCATTTTTCTTTCCCAGTTTCCCTTAGGTTAATAAAATATTCTTTATTACCCTTTTTAGTTTCAACTATTTTTGAAATTTATTCATTCTATTTCTATTCTTTTATTGGTTACATTTTAATTTTTAACGTGCATAGTTAATTAAAACAACTACAACAATAACATTGTCCTGAATAATTCAAGGATTTTAGAACATTTTAATTCTGATCTTTCCCTTTCCTATACCCATGGTTCCTTTTTATAATACTTTAGTTTTACCTGTTCTCACTCCTCCAAATAAGTTATTATTGTTGTTACTTTATTTTTTTATTGTGTACTTGCATAATGTTACCCATATATTTACCAATTCCCTTGCTTATCCTTGCTTCCTGCACCTTGCTCCTGCCTTACGGTTCAGTGTTCTTTTTCCTGCATTATTTCCCTTAATAGGTATTTTTGTTATGATGTGAATTTTCACTTCTTTGGCCTTTGCCTGAAAATGACTATTTCCCCCTCCTCCATGAGTCATGTAGAATTCTAAGATGATATTTATTTTATCTTACTCATTTAAAGATATTAATCTATTGTGTTTCTGCTTCTATTGTCATTGGTGAGAAGTCTGGTTATTTTATTATATTATTTTACAGTGCTATTCTGGAGTTTTACTATATGAGCTTAAGGGTAAAGTTTTAAAATTATCAAATTTGTAGAGCTAATTATTCTTTAACTGAAGATTTATGATGTACATTAATTCTAGTGGAGTCTCATCTATTATCTCTTGGAATAGTACTTTACTTCCCTGCTTTTAAAAAGTTCTATCTGACATTTTCCATTTCTTTGTCTCTTATTTCTTCACCTCTCTCCTCCAATTAATTAACTTTTGAGTTATGTTTAATCTGTTGTTTACCTTCTGCAGTGAAGTTTTAATTTCTTAGTTTATTTGCCAGTTTTTTTCATGTTTTCCTGTTCTTTCCACATGACTCTATTTTTTTTTTAACTTGTGTAATCATTTTTAAAAATAATCACCTCAGAATCTTTTAAGATCTTTTTCTTTATCAGAAGCTCTGTCGTGTATCCTGGGCCACTCTCACAGTGACGACCCACACCCACCTGTTGTTGCTGAAGCTGATCTGGTCCGTGTACAGCCTTGTGCTGCCAATGGCTGGTCCAGGGGACCTGGCCTATGGAATAACCTTGGTCAGTGACTTCCAGGCACTCTTGCTGGAGGGCTGAGTCCTGTCCATATCTGGGAGAAGGGTGGCTGGGCTCATGGTTGCAGTAGTCTGCAAGGTGACATTTGGGTTGTCCCCCGCTGTTAGCCAATACCCTCCTTTTTTGTTCCGATAGAGTCACCGACACTGTAGTGACTGTCCAAAGTAAACTTCTTGTCATCCTGTAAGTTGGCATGGTGGCCATCCCTTTGCTGTATGTTCTTTAAGAGATAGGCTGTGGGTAAGGGAATGTTGCCCAGAGTCTGGCTTAGTACCCTCCAATCCCCTGCCCTCCATGAACATACAGTTTGAAAAGCTTCAGTAATTGGGCAATCCTAGTACAGGAGCCCAAACTAGCTTTTCCTTCAAGGTATCAAATGCCACCTGATGGTCCCCTGTCCATTCAAAGGGTGCAGAGTCCGGTCCTTTCAAGGAATTGTACAGTGGTCTTGCTATAAGTCCAAAGTTTGGAATCTAATTTCATCAGAACCCTGTAATTTCTAAGAACCCACAAAGCTTCCTTCAGTTTTCTGGTATTTTTAAAGTAGCAATGGCTTGCTTTCTATTTGCCATCAAGCTCCTGGGACCTTGTTTTAGTTGAAATCCCAGGTCCGCCACTTCCTGTTTGCAAATTTGAGCCTTATGAGGTGACACCTTATACCCCATTTTTGCCAAATGATTTGGGACTGCGATGGTGTTGTGCAGACAGTCCTGGTAGCTGCTGCTGGCTGTCAATAAGTCATTTACATATTGTGAGAGAATTCATGATTTCAGTTGAATATCCCTTGTGTCTGTTGCCAGCACTTCCCTGAATACAGCAGGGGAGTTCTTAAATCCTGTGGCGGCACTCATGGCAGTATTGGGGTGTGGCTTTAGTTTCTGGTCTGCATTCAAAGGCAGATAGTAGCTAAGCCTGCTCATCTATTGGGATGCAGAAAAATGCACCCTTCAGGTCTAGGACTGAAAACCATTTGCTGTCTCCAGGCATCATGGTCAACAGGTTGTAGGGGTTGGACTCTGTAGGATGAATGTCCTGAACAATGTCATTTATGGCCTGAACAAACGCAAATTCAAATAATTAAATACCTAACTGTGGCTATTGTATTGAAAAAATTTAACAGCATTTGTAATGTCCAGAGTTGTTTAAGATACTGGAGCACTCTTAAACACTGTTAAGGGCAGATTTGAAGGTAATTTTTTAGAAGAACTATTGGGCAACATGAATGAGAAGCTTTGACAAATGTAAAGAATTGTTGGGCATTATCACTTCCAGAAATTTTTATTAATGAACTAAATGTTCAGAAAGCATTGTTAACAATGGCTGGTAATTGAGACAGAATTGCCTGGTCTGTCTCCTGGGCCTCCATCTTCCTTCTTAAGCTCCCATCGTTCAAGCTTTCTAGGGTTTCCATTACCTGCAAATGAATGAGATGAGCCTTCTTAGAAACTATTTGCAATGAGAGTTTACCTGACATCTGAAAAGTATAGACATTTGCTTTTAAATGCTCATAAAAATTCACCCAAAGGGTTTTGGAAGCTGTGAAAGAGGTAGAAACTTGGATGAAGTGGCCCAGGGCATCATTTCCCTGGGGGTTGCTTGGATTTGCCCTAGTGGGCCAGGTGGCCTCTGAGCAGAACACTGACATTGAAATAAAATATGCATCTAGATTGCACATTCAGCTTTTATTCTTTTTGAGCCCCTGAAGTTTTCCTGAGGTCTGAGGAGGGGTAAGACTGGCTAGACAATCTGTGAGGGGAATGAGGATGGGAAGGGAATGGAGGAAAGCTCTCCACCCATCGGGTTTGTTCACTCCTTAATCCTAGTGGCTCTCTACCCATTGGGGTGGCTGATTCACTCAATCTTATTGGCTGTGCCTGGCATGAGAACTCGTTCGGAGGGCTGTGGGAGTCAGTACTCTGAACCAGCTTTTTGTTGTTGAAAACTTGAAGTTTCCAACTTGCTGATAGTGAGTTGCCAGGCTTCCTAAATGTAATGATTCCACAAGACTCATATGACATGAGCACATTTACTTTTTGAATTCAAATGGGTGTTCTTAATCTGCTTACAAATGAGTGTCTCTTAAACACTTGCTGGGTAATTTTGTGTTTTAGAACACTCTGCATACATTATCATACATCACTGAAGAGAAACTTAAACTTGTTCTCTGCCTTAGTTGAATTATCAACAGTTGTAGATTAAGTGCTAAGAGGAGGCTGGTTGGTGGGCTTGGGAGGAAACCAGTAGAGCTGCCCTCAGCGTGGGCGCTGTGTGACTGTGCAGGTGTTTGGTGGGAGTATTTCTCTGCAGGGAAGCCGTGGAAGTGGACAGAGTGTTAGTGCAGGTGTGTCGGGAAAGAGGAGCCAGTTGACAGCAGCCAGTATGGCTCTTGGGAGGCCCTTAGGGTAGGCTGGCCTGAGCTTTGTGCTGGACCTCACAGTGCTGTCTGGGTGTCTGCTTCTGGTCACAAAGTTTCTAACGCACATGCTTAGAATACAGTCTCTTCTTTACCAGCACACACTACAAGAAAGTTTGAAGTCTTGTTCTAGGTGGCAGAAAGCATCAGAAATACTGTTAGTAAACTGAGGAGCATTTGCTAAGTATCTTTGAAGGTCTCATTTGTATTTTTCCCACACTGAAATTGCATCTTAGATAAAATCACGTTGGTTATGCAGAATTAAGAAATGAATACACCCACATGTTTGGCACACATTGGGGGTTTTTATTTCACAATCTGCTTAATCTTTTTGCATATTCCGAGGGAGGCTCTCTGTAGGCGTATGTGTGTATCTTTGACTTGCAGTTGAGTTATAAAAAAGAAGTCTAGGTCTAGAGTTTGAAACTATAGGAATAAAAATACTCAAAAAAAAAAAAAAAAAAAAAAGAAAAAAAGCCAAGATATCAAACTCATAAGGAAGGAGTTTAGCTTCATTTTAATTTTCTTGCAAAGTTGGTTGAGTTCCTAAGACCTAGCTCAAACTAATCTCCATGTCACAGTGAAGACAATACAGACCCAAACCATTCTATTTTACATTAAGCTGAAAATTAAATTTCAAGTAAGGATTTATATTGTTTTTTGGTGACACCTTGCTTATCATAGATACATAACCCATGATTTAATAAGTTAAAATAAAGATTTAAAATTTTTCTTTGGAAATTATTGATTTGAAATGTCATGGGGTACTTCAAAATTTTTTGAAGACATTCTTTCTCTCATATTCACTAATTTATTGTACTTATTTTATTTTCTTTAATCCCAATTTTCTAATTCTATTCCCTCTCCATAAGAACCATTCTAAGATTTTATATTATGTCGCTTTGTCATGGTTATTGTCATATATCTTTTTTATTCTTTAAACATAATTTTCTTTAAGTATTCACAGTAATTACTTTGTAAGTTTTGTCTGCTAAATCCAACATCAGGGGACACTCAGAGACAATTTCTATTGTCTACTTTTTCCCTGCATATGGATCACACTTTAAAATTTCCTTTTATGTCATAATTTTTTTTGATGAAAACTTAAAATATTAGGTCATATATTATAGCAAATCTGGATTCTGATCTTTCCCTCTGAAGATTTTTGTTTGTTTATTAACTTTCCTATAAAATCTGTTGATATCTTTGCTAACTTAAAAATATGTAAAATGTTATAATTTTTTAAATGTTCTTGTTTGCTTAAAAACAAATATATGTATTTGTATAGGATGGAGCAAAAACAAGTTTACAGTTAATCATATGGAAAATAATACAATCATTAATAAATAAGAACAAACTGTTTCATGTACTCACAATGGCAAACCTCCTTTTGCCTCGCCCTGCATGTATAGAAATATGTCTACATAGTTGTTTTTAGTTTTAACCTAGACTCCTAGGATTTGTCCTTGTATCTGCGGAACTCAGTGGCTAGCCAATGGTGTTTCAGAGCTTGTGTTTCTGCTCCTTCAGCCAGTAAGGCTTGCACTCAGTGCCAATGGGTCTGTGTGCTTTGAAAATGCATCCAGAGTTCAGGTGGTTTCAAGTCCATCCTGGTTTTTACTATCCACAAGGTTCTCTCTTGTCTCTCCTGTACTTGCCAGCTCTAGGTCAGCCAGAGATATGTGGAAAGATGATCAAGTGCCTCTGTGTCTCATGTCTTGTATTAGATTTCTGGCTAGTCCTCAAGTCCAATATTTGCTTCAAATAGGACCACCAATGCACTGTTGCAATGACTGGCCTTGCTTGTTTGCTCAGCACTGAGATCACTACTCATCATTCACTGAACCAGGTTTTCACCTTTAGCTCCAGATCAAGTGATTGCTTTCCGGCAGTGAGATTTGGTACAGCCTGTTCCCTGCTCCCTCCCCCAGTTAGAACTCCTGTGCTAACTGCTCTAAGAGGGTGAAGGAGGGTTGATGGAATTAGCCCCAGGCAAATAGGCTGCAGGTTCTCACTGTTCTTATGAAAGTCAATAGTTGGTTGTATGACTCGTTGATTTCCAAGGGTCCTGAAATAGCTGTTTTGGTAATACTGTCCGTATTTTAATTGCTTTCAGGGAGAAGATTTGGTGACCTCTTCTTTCTGTCACGCCAGAGGTTCCCTCTTATCTCAACTGCTTTTGTATCTCTAGAAAATATATTCATATTTGTTCTCCCTGGTAGTTAAAATGTGATTTTTGCCCTATAGGTCAATTCCAGGCAAAGTTTTAGGTTTGAGTGTTTGCCTTTAGAGAGAGAGAGAGAGAAAAAAAAAAAATAACAGTGGAACTGTTCTTAAAACAAAGTCCACTAAAACAATTCATTACGTGAACTAATGAGAGTGTATAATTAATATATAAAGCAGTGAACATTGAGCAGTAAAAGAACTGTTTGCATGAAAACAAAATTGCATCCTTTGAAAGGACTCAATAAATGAAAGTTGCTAAGAAAAACTGCTGTTGAATTAGGTTTGGGTGAGACAACTATAAATAATGGCAGAGAAACAGAAAAATATGGAAGGATTTTGTACTCATACTATCTCATACATATCCTTAAATGATCACATTGCTTTGAAGAAATGGAAACTGGAAATTGTAGCTTACGAGTTATGGATTTAACTTTTGATGAAAGATGATGGAGAACTTTTTTAATATTTAAAGAAAACATCTTGGCTCTACATAAGCAGGAAAAAACCCCATGTTTATATTTTAAGTTACAATAAATGATTCTGAGTGTTATGCATCACTTTTTTTTATGATCCTGTGTTTCAGATACGTTTTTGATTAACCAAATTATTACCAGCCCCAATGATAAAAGTGGTTTCTTCACTCTCCCATGCTCTAGGGAGATCTTAGGTGCGCTGCTGACGTGCTTGCACAAGGTGTTCCCCTCCACTCTGTAGCTGGCCTCTTGAATTAGCTCAAGACTCACTTTTCCATCTGCAGCTCCACAGTAGAGGGAATGAAGTACAGATCTGGTTAGAGACCATGGGTCATCTGGCGCCATCATGCCATGACAAAGAACCTTCAGAGAGGTAGGGAAGAGCTTCAAGCTTTTTCACCTGCTTGGTAACACTGGGTGACTCCTTGTAGGTGATGCTGTGGGAGGAGCCTGAGAAGCTGCTCCTGGACCCATGCTGGGAAGGCCCAGGAGTGAGTGGCATTATACCTCAGGGAGAACTAGTGTCAGTTCCTTGGCTTTGCCTTTCAAGGTCAAGGTGAGCTGGTGATTGGATATTAATAGACGAACCAACCAAGGACCTGCTTCTGTTTGAGTGCCCTGGGGGCAACTGGTCTATCCCAGCTCACTGAGGCAGTGTTTTTAGACAGGAGTTCACAGCTGAAAGCCTGTGGCAGTGATACTGTGCATTCACTCAGGTGGTTTCCTCTTCCTCTTCCCCTGAAGAGCCTGTGGAGACCCCCAACTGCCAGTCAGAGAATCACGCATTTGGATTCCATATCAATATTTCCCACTAGCAAGGAAACACCTGTGAATATCCTGTCCCCCACTTTATGCATCAGAATTCATTCATCCCAAATCCTGTTGTCAGTTAATTTGAACACATTCATGCTGAAAAGTTTGGGAAGAGGGCCCCAGTATTTTTGCTTTTGGGTACATAAATCTTTTGAAGACAGAAAGAGGTAACATGAATGTGAGGTTTCAGGCACTGATGGGAGTTGATGACGGAGGAAGTTTTAGCTTGGCGAGACCCTCAGTGTTGCTTGACCCATGTTATAGAGGAAGCTGCTCTGTTGGTCTGGACTCTGGACTAAGAGCTACTGGCAGCAGCCACCATAAAAGGAATAAGGCTAAAAAAAAATCATGTACAATTGTAATAATTTTGAAAGCCTGGTTATCTTGATAATGGATTTAGAGATCATAGGAAACTTGCATTTTGTCTAAAGTATTGTGCTCATTGAAATCTATATATACACATCCGTTAAACAAAGCACGACAAAGCCAGAATTTTAGAATCCCTTGCCTTATATAAAGTCTCACAGTTTAGCTGAAATAAGCTTGGTTCTTTCTATTTGCTCATTGAGTCTGAATTTATGTCTTGAGTCTCAGACTTTGGTGCATGAAGACAGGTGAGTAAACCTATGATGGCTTAATGGAAACCTGACCACAGGAAGACACGATGGCCCCTCTCCCTCCAGAAGCACCTGACTCAGGAGAACAATCTCGGTCAGGATGCTGGAATCCTGGGGGCTGATGGAGTTTTGGAAGGGTGAAGGTTTGGCATGAAATACGTTAGGGAGCCATGGACCAAGAGGCTCTGAGATTTCTACTGAGCATCAGGGCAGGGCCCTTCTGCATCTTCAGGCAGAGAGGAGGAGACACAGCTTGCCTCACCTCCTACTCTGTTTTACTTCCTGCTCCATGCTGTATCTCCCTTCCTCTGTAGGCTTTTTGCACCATTACCCGATGAGGAAGTTCAGAAAAAAAGCCAGGATGGGATCCTTTGGAATGGGTTTTCCTCCCTCCCTCTCTGAAAATGAATGATCTCTCACAAAGGAGACAATGCCATTTCCCCTCCTGGTGCACAATCCTGTCTGAAACCTGCTTCTTTCCAAATGGTACCCTGTGGCTTTGTTGTGTTTCCTTTCTGGCTTGCTTCTCTCGCTCTCTCTTGCTCTCTCCCTCCCCACCCCACCCCCTCCCCCTCTCTCCCTTTCCCCCTCTCCCCCTTCCATCCCCTCTTCCTTTTTCTATCTCTATCTTCTAGCTCTTGTCTAGGCCTGGTGAGAGAACATAAAACGGCCTTATTTGTGACTCTGAAGTCATTTCCATGGCAACCGACCCATGGCCCAGGTATGAGCCTGTGCCTTTCCCATAGGCCTGTGCAAGAGAAAAGGTCTTTTTTAAAGCTTAGTGTCAGCAGGTTCCCTCCCGCAGCCCTTTTTCACAGAGAAACTTCTGCAGGAATCAAAGGAAGGACACATGAATGAAAAGTAGGGTTTCCAGCTTTCTAAAAATTTCCCCAGTGTAAGTGAAATACCCCTAGCTCAGTGCACGCACCTGTGCAGAAACACACAAGTGTGCACACACGCACACACCCTCCCACCCCCTGCCACGTCTATTTCTGTCACTTAATCCACTGAGCTCTTTTCCCTTTGAAGGAAATCAACTTCTATGCTATAGCCTGGAACAAAAGCTTGTGTTTGAAATCAGATGTGGGCTCAGCAGTTTATAGGATGGGGGTGGGGAAGTGAGCAGGAATAACAGCAAGGATAGGTGGCCGTTCAGGAATAAGGGGAAAAAATTAGAGTCTTTAATTAGGTGATGAATAAAAGAGGTAACTGAGAAAGAAGGTTTCACCCGGCAAGTTCTTCAAGCAGAAGTTCAAAAAGTGTCCATTCTGGTGTAATAGTGACACAATAGAATGCTGTCATTTTCTTTTCTCTAACCTCTTTTCCTGGATGTCTGCTTTTTGTTCTATTCCACTTTTGTCTGGGTCAAGGGAATACCATTTTGAAAAGATGCTAGAAAAATCCTAGTCAAACCCTAAGGCCCCATTTCCTGCCCCCCCTTTCCATCAGGGGGCTCTTGAATCCTGAGAAAGAGAAGACAAAGGTAGGGTAGGGGTCTCTCACCCATTGCTTCAGTGAGCAGAGCCACAGACCACTGTGTCCCCCAAGCTCTGGCTCACCCAGGGACAGGAGGACCCAGTGCCTGGAGGCGGTGCTCTTAGCAGGAGCCTCAGAGATCCAAAAACCTTCTAGTCATTGCTAGACCCTAAATAATTGTCAAACAGCCTTACCTAAAACACCAGCCTGGAAAGTGCGTGATGCATCTTCTCCATTAACTACACTGCTCGCCTTGAAAACCCAGCTCCTGGAGAAGCAGCCCATCTTTCTCCACCTCCACTAAAGAAAGCCTCCGCATATTAAGAGAAATGTCCTGCAGGCAAAGGTGCTCAGGAGGGGCTGCCTTGACTAAAGCAAGTTATTTTGCCAAGAAGTCTGGAATATGCTCTCTTGGTCTGGGGCTGTTAGTGCAGCAAGGAGGCAGCAGGCGACATGAATTGCCTTTTATCTAATTGGAAAACCCCCACTGAGTGGAGAAGTACTCATTTAGACAGGCAGATCAATAAAAGAAATGGGGAGCGGATGGCCATGGAGATGTTACAGAGACGGGCTGATCCTCTGTGTATCTGCTTGATAAAGATGAACTTGTCCTGGTTGCAGTACAAACGCAGAATAACCTCTTGGCTCCAGATGGCACCACGGGCCATTCGTTTGCAATGAGCAGACACTTCTCCGGTTGAGCATCACTGTCCGTTGGGCAATAGGTGTAACCCAAAGCTTGGGCATCAACAGGGCTTCCCATGGCCCACTGTGGCTCCCGTGGTCCAACCATTCTACCTGACAAGGTCCTTTTTACAAGGCAGCTTCATTTCTGCTGCCTCTTTACTGTCAGAGCAGGAGACAGTTAAGGTGGATCACCCGGAAACGGATGTGGGAGCAGGCAATGGTTTTCCTGGGCGTTGGGAGGGAAGGAGACCTGTGTAGGAGCTGGTGATGGGTTCATTGGCGGTCGCCGGGGAAGGGCTGCTCCCAGCCCACCTCAAGGGCCCATGGAGCAGGGGAATGGAAACTCCGGGCCCTTGCGGGCCTGTAGGAGTCCCGCCTAGGACTTGGGTTGCTGGGTTTTTAAGCTCGCAAGCTGCAGTGGATGTGGCATCAGGATGTCTGATTAGGGCATTGTCCCTTGGTTACAGTCAACCAACTGTTTTTGTCCACTGGATTCCCACTCATCCTGTAGTTCCACCCAGGTTCATTAGCACATTCCAACCCAGCTGCCTCTATACTTTGACGTTAACCTTCTCTATTCTGGCCTGCCTGGCTTATCTCCCCTACAGCCATCTTCCTCTCTCCTCCAGATTCTTTTTGTACTAGTAGTATTGCCTTGCTTATTGCTTAGTGTGACTGTCCTTCATGAGGTGCTCACGATGGGCCAGGCGCTGTCCTGGGTGGTTCACATGAAGTTAACAAGGTCAGATCTCACAATGTTCCTATGAAGTAGGTGCTATTGCAACACCCATTTCACTGATGAGGAAACTGAGGCTAAGCACCTTACTCGAGAGCACATATGCACTTGGATCTGCATCTGTGTGATTCCAGAATTCTTGTTTCAGTGTGCACAGTCAAGGATGATTACCACTCATAATGGTAATGAACATGAATCACTTGTTTTTGAAGCCACTTGGCACAATCATGTGTGCATGACGTAAGGCTTAGCAACAGTGATCTTTGCCTTTGGGATCTTCCCAGGTATTAATGACTTGGGCCCCCAGTTCCTTTATCTCTAAAGCATCAGCACTTTTAATGGAGACCAATAAAGCTTTCCTGTAGTTAATACGGGTGCCGATCTCTGTGACGGGGCTGGGGACCCCATTTTGTGGGACTCTAGAAAGTGTATTTGGACTATGATTGGCAAAGAATTTTCTTACTTTAATTGTTGTAGCTTCTAAAGGCAAAGCCTTAGATCCTTTGACTTTCTTAAAGCTTTTCCTCTCTCCAGAAACTTGGGCCAAACTGCCCGGGGAGGGGATCCAGAGACATTTACAAACATTGCCCCCAAATACAGCCAACTCTGCCAGGCTGAAATGACTTCAGGGAAGAGCCCAGATCCCTCAACTCAGGTCTCCCCTCCCTCTAGACGAGTCCTGTCTCCTATTTATATTTCTTCCAAAGATAGGAGACATCTTTATTCTTTTTCTTATTTCGAGAGTCTCCAATCTGGAGTCTGAAGTGCATGAACCGGTCCCCAGAATTGTCCTGTTTCTTCTTCCTAGGAAGGCAGGTAGGTTCTCTGGGGACAAGATTGTTAGCAGCTAGTGCAGGTAGGTCAGATCTCTGAAGTCTGGTGTGATGATCAGGTGCTTTCCTCCCTACCCTCAACTCACGTGTCTCAGCTGGCTTGCCCAAACCTGGAAGCTGGGGGACATAGCCAGGCTGTTCTGTGGCCACCGCAGTCTAGAGCAGTGAGCTGCCTCTGGAGGTACCTAATAAGTGCTGTTCAGTGTTGGCGCATTGCGGGCTCAGAGCAAAGCCGCAGATTCAGGTAGGGAGTGTGGTAAGAGGTCCTGCCGAGCCTCATACCCTTCCCTCCATCCCTGCTGCTGGGGCAGTGTTTGCGTGATCCAGAACATCTGCCCATAGCGGGGGTAGACGTCTCCAGGAGCGCTCCTCTCCCCATCTCCTCCTCTTCTCCCACTCAGCACGGCCTCCCAGCTTGGTTTCTTCTTGCATGTGTGGCTTGAGTGGGCAGAGTGGGGTCCTTCTCTGACCCCCGATAACCGCCATCAGTGTGGAGAGAGCCGGAGCAGTGAGGAGTGAGACACTGTTGCATAGTACATTTCTGGGGCTCGGCTTCCCAGTGGTGATATCTCTGCTGTCAGGCATTGTCACAGCATTATTTCAGTTGCACCTGGGGGTCAGAGCCAGAGAACATGGAGCTGTGTTGTTCAGAAGCCTCAGGCACCTGCAGCTCAGAATCTCCATGAAACCATCCAGGAGGCCCTGGAGACAGTACTTGACCTTCCCTTACAGCAGGAGCAGAGAAGGGCCAGGGACTAGCACTGGAATTAGTGCCCGTTGCTGCTGGAGGGGTTCGCCTTTGCTCCTGGAAAGAAGAAGTGTTTGAAGATTTAAGAACGCTTCCGTTCATTATCAACTCCCAGCAGGACTTTATGATAATTTTTATAACTTCTTCATTCACAACTCGGGGTGCTTTGAAGGTTAATAACTTGTGTTTATTGAAACTTCCCTTCAAGGAACTCAGAGAGCTTTGTAGACATTATCTAATTCAGCAGCACCACAGGACAAGGAACACAGGCACCAGGGAGAGGATGAACAGACGAGTTTATTCCAATTTAGGAGAACTGATGATATTAATAGCCCCAACAGGGAGCGGGGGTGAGTTTTAGAAAATTGCCAACAAGTCTCGAGCCATCTCACACTCCAGCCCTGGCCACCTCATACCACCATGAGCCTCTTAACGCTGGAGGCAACTGGACCTCTGCCACAGTTTTCCTTTTCTGTAAAATGGGACCACAGATCCTACTTCTTGCCACTGTTGTGGTATTTAGTGAGGTGAAGGAAAAAAGATACCAGCACAGTGCTTGGCATGTGAATATTGTCTCCCCTCTCAACATTCTGTGGGGAGCCACAGAATTTCTTCCTGGTAGCCTGCAGCCTTTTACTCTGCTGAGCATGAAGAAGAGAAGTAGGGATGCTGGGCTTTCTCTGGGGATGAGGGCCCAGTGGCCATTTCTCTGTTCTGGAAACTCTCCAAAGGGTACAGCCAAGTTTTGTGAGAAAACTAATTCCCTCTCTGCAAAATCTGGAACAAAGGAGCACACATCCCAGAGTGAACGTGAAATGGGGATCTGAAGCACTTTTACAGTTAATCAGGGGTGAAACAGTACCTCTGCTGAATTGTCTTTTGGGGACTGAGTCGACTGCAGAGGTTTGCATTTCTCAGCTGGTGACACCCATCTCCCATTCTGCACTCTCTGGCAGAGGCAGCTTCGGCAGAAGGCACTTGGCCTATGTCCGGTTTGGAGCTTTCTAGAATGGCGTGAGATCTCCAATTTTGGAGAAGGACATGGCTTCAGAGATTTTTCTCCCAAAACTCACAAATAAGAATGAGTAGTATAAGTAGTCTTCTTTAATAGCTGTGGCCTTTTAGGGTCTTAGAGTTACATGGGGAAGAGAATAGGAAGGTCTCATACAACCAAAGGACCCTTCGGGTTTTACTGGCGATCTGGTGACTGACTGACTACTGTGGGGACTGACCACTCTCCAAAGGGTACAGCCAAGTTTTGCGAGAGAACCCCCCCTCTGCAAAATCTGGAACAAAGGAGTTAGGGCAGAGCTGCTTCTACCCAGGCCCCCCTTCATGCTTTATTGAACAAGACTTGTGTAAGCAAAGGAAGGAACCTTTTCTCAGTTCCTCTGTCAGTCTGCTACTGGTTTTAGGCCCTGTTCACCCATAGGAAATCTAGGAGACTGCTGTCAGAAGCAGAGGGTTTGACCCTTTGGGTGCCCTCTACCTGGGCTCCTCCGTCTTCATCACACCGTAGCCCTGGAGGGCTTGGCTGGACCTCTTGCTGTCAGTGGTGTTGCTCGGATTCACCTCCTCTGATCCTGCCTCTTAGAACAAGGGAATTTTGGACTTACTTGATTTGCATATGTTAGCTAGTGAAGAAACTTAAGGCAGATGATGCCCAAATAGAAGAGGGGGTGGTGCATCGCCAGGTGGTTCTGGTGATAGAGAAATGTTAACTAGAAAGTGGCTATCACATGACTTAATCTTGAGGTCAACTTACTACCTAAATAGGGTACAGAACAGCTCCCTCAATTCCAATGGGAGTGACCCTCAGGTAGCAAGACCATATCCCTGACACCACAATTTGCAGGTGCAGGAGGAGGGAAGCTTGGTTTGGTTTCCTGATAACTAGGCCCATTCTCTTGTCCGTAGGCTAGAATTAATATTCAACATTTAGAAGAAGCAGATATACTCATGAAATTTTCTCTGCATTTTCTGCCCTCATCGTGAAGCTGCACAGATTGCTCTGTTGTCCCTTGGGACACATTTCTTTCCTTGGTGTTACCTGGACAGTGATGAATGCTATCTTCCCTGGCTCTGAGCTGAGGCCTCGGAGCCAGGTGGACCGCTTTCTTGGGACCTTTACCTCTGAATGTCTTAATTCCAGGAGTTTTAAATCTCACCCCTAAATGTTTTAGAAGTGTGCTTTATTTTTTTCTGCACTGGATGTATATACTCCGTGATTTAACGACCCAGCGTATGACCTAGTACTGCTCCTGCAGTTGAATGTGTAATTCTCCATTTGCAGATGGGCTTTGTTTTTCATTGTTCTCCTAGGCTTTAACTGGGGAAATGTTTCATGGAACAATATAAAACACAGATGTTCAGGACCCAGGCAGCGATGAGGAGGGAGATCCAAGGTAACATCCAACAAAGAGATGAGGGAGCTGAGAGGAAGCTGAGTGATAAGCAACACTTGGCTTCTCTTTTAATGGGCATTAAGTTAAACCAAATTTAGTAGAGTGAGTTGCAGAACCTGTGAAATGGGGGGTAGGAGCAGTGGGGAGGCACAGATGGTTTAAGATCAGTTCTGAGAAGGCACGGGCAAAGGTGCTGGCCAGTGGGTGTGGCCAAGGTTGGTTGTCAGGTCTCATGTCCAGTCTGACAGGTCCTAGAAAATGACACATGTCATAGTCTGTTTGCAATGCAGGATGGGAGTGTCCTAGTAACAGGGGCTCTCCCTGGGTGAGAGGCCCCTCAGCTTTCCTAAGGGCGAGAGATTTCTAAGGTCCTGCACCGAAGAAAGGACTACCCCTTTCCACTCTGCGTCTTGCTTGCTTCCTGAGGAGCTGGACACTTACTTCCCCTGAGCAGTTATGGGACAGTCTTCATTCATTTATTTATCAAACACTTGTTAAAAGCCAGGGACTGGACAGAGTGCTAAGGATGCAGCAATGAACAAACACAGTCCTGTTCCAAGAATTTAGAGCCCCTGACAGACAGGTACATGGACAAGTGCTTCCCCCCTGAGGGTGTGATAGCTGGGATGAAGGGAAGACTTGAACTCAGACTCTGTGTGTGCGCACCTATGTGTTTTTCACACAGCTTTCTGCAGAGAGGTATCAAGTCTCAGGGCAAGACAGTTAAAAGGCAGATGGGAGGCTGGAGGCAGGTGTGAAATGAAGTCAAAGCAAAGGGAATAAATCTAAAAGGCATGGTAGAACATGAGCATGCTGCCCAAGCGGGCAAAGCTGTGAGGCTTCCGAGATACCCCGTTCATTTCTGGGGTGGAGGAGGAAGCAGCAGGGGCCCGCCATACCTCATTGTTCCCACGAGGGACAGGGGAGGCTTGGTCTGCTTAAAGGGGAGACTCGAGCCCATAACAGAGCTCCCAGATCTAGCAATGAAAGTACAGGGCCCCCAGTGAAATTTGAATTTTAGATGAATGACAAATAACTTTTTGGTGTAGCTATGTCCTGTATAATACTGTAAATATGTGGAAAATGAGTGATTGTTTATCTAAAATTTAAATTCAACTGAGTACTCTGTAACTTTATCTGGCAACCTGCTCTACGGGCATGTCAACGGAAGTGTTGGAGAAGGTCCCTAGGGGTTCGAAGCCCCAGCGATGTGCCCCTTGGTGAGATGGTGTTCAGGGCTTTTCTGGGTTCGTATTTCCAATCTTGAAGAAAATTTTGCATTTTAAAAAATCATTCTGGCACACATGAAACCATGACATGTTACACAACTTAGGTGGCTAAATCATTCATACATTTACTTTTAATTCAGTCAAGACATATTTCACGTGCTCCTGGCCCAGTGCCGGGTACAGTGTCTCCAGTGTGAGTAAACACACACTTGGGGCCAATTCTCGATGTGTTGTCACATACTTTTGACAGATCTATCACATTTATCGCAGTTACTATATTCTGTCTACCTGAACTAAGGAAGGTACTTGATCCCTTTCTGCTGGCCCTTCCCCACCATTTTTTTTTTAAGAAAAAGATTTTATTTGTTTATTTTTAGAGAGAGGGAAGGGAGGGAGAATGAGAGGGAGAGAAACATCAATGTGTGGTTACCTCTCCCATGTTCCCAATTGGGGACCTGGCCTGCAACCCAGGAATGTGCCCTGACTGGTAATCTAACTGGTGACCCTTAGGTTCGAAGGCTGGGGCTCAACCCACTAAGCCATACCTTTTTGACCATAAACACCTTTTCTTCCCCTGACCTCCTCACTTACTAGAGGTCTCTCCCAAGAGCACCATCTCAATAACCACCCCTTACCCACTCCAAGTCTCTCTCCCAAGCTCTTCTAGGGAGCCTGATCTAATGAGAGAATTTCTTTTAGTTTTTGGAGTGTGGGGATATTTGTGTGAGCCATTCTTTTGGAAGTGTCTGGGCTTTGCAGGTTGTGTGCTTTCGGATTGCATGAGGAGCCAGGACGGATTAGAGATGCCACGGGCCTCCCAGGGCCTTGTCGTTAGCAATGCAAGGCTTGTTGTGGGCACAGGCGGGAGGGCGGACCATCCTGGGGGGAGGTGAGCCATTATTTCTGCCTGGGTGCATTCTAATCATATTTTCCTGTGTCAAAACAAGCAGTACTTCCCGTCTGACTGCAGAGCCTCTGCTTTCCTTCCGCTTGGATCAGAAACAAATCAGCATGATCAAGCCTGGCAGTAGATCGTCTGGAGATTTTCATCTCTATTAGTAGGCAAGAGCCGGTCATGTCGTTTGTATTTGTGTGTGAATACACGTGAGCCTTTGCTTTTAAATGGTAGTTGGCATGGTCTCCCATTTGGAAGTGCTGGATATTTTGCCCTTTAACGTTCAATAATAATTGAGGTCATGAAGAAGGACGAATTAGCATAGAGTATAAATTCTCTGATGGCGAATCATTAGGGAATTCTACCTGTGAATTCTATCGCATAGTGATTCAGGTATCTCTCTAGTGCTTTATACTTTTCTTTTAAATTGGAATATTATATACATACACTGAAGGGCCAGCTATTAAGTATAACACTGTAGGTATTTCTACACATGTGGGTTCTCATGTAGCCACTCCCTAGATCAAGATACAGACCAAAGCATACTTATTACCTGATCCTCAGACTTCACTGTGGCCTCAGAGATGCACAACAATTCTTTGCGAAGTGGAATTCTACCCCCGCCTCAGGCTGGTGTCTCCTTTCCTTTTCTGCCACCATGGTGAAGTTGCTCAAATAGAATTTAGGGGAACACCTTCTAGATGCATGGAGCCACAGAGTGAAACACAGTTGAGGTAGAGCTTAAATTCATTTACAGGCAAAGCAAGAGGTATGTCATCTTTGTCTTGAGGTTGCTGGTCCATGGAACTGGACGTTTCCAGGTAGGGAGAAGTTGTGTGGAAGGAAGGGGAAGGTCAGAAAGGGATTAATGGGTTGTCATCTGGGTGCCGGGCTCGGGTCATCTTATTTAGTCCTTGTAACAAAACTTACCAAGCCCTAGATTTACACGTGAGCTGGTAAGTGACTAGCTCCATGATTCACACAGTTATTAAGCGTCAGAGTCAATATCTTAACCAAGTCTGACTCCAAAGCCCACACTTTTCCTAGAATATGACAGGGAGGAGAATGAAAAGCTTAGAATAAAATTCCTAGATGATTCCTACTATTGAACATTAGGGGATAGATCTACATATTTACATCTTTGTGTAATTTTTCCATCTCTTTAAAGCAGAGGATATCCTTGAAAACAATCCTTAACATTTATTTCTAAAGGCAAAAGATTTTTTTTAATGGTAAATGTCCGCTAAACAATGAACTAGTTTATATAAGCAATTTTAAACAGAGGGTGGGAAAGATAGTTAAGAGTGTTCCAAACCAATGGCAAGTCAAATTTATTCTTACAGGTAAAGAAACAAAAACAAAAAAAGCAAGTCAAACTTATTGTTACAGGTAAAAACCCAATAGCATAGAATAATTGAATCAGCCAGGTGTGAATGTGAATTCTGATTACTTCTGACAATTGAGTGGCTTAGACAGGTTCCCCAGTCTTACTGAGGCTGTTTCCTCATCTGTCAGAAAGGCCCAGTAGTCCCCCACCCTGCAGAGTGGGCACTTGTTTAGTGTATTGAGCTCTCCCTTCTCATAATTCCTTGCTTCTTAGAAGCAAGTCTTCTAATGCTGGTGACAGTGTGAAGAACCACATGTGTCCTGAATTGAACTAACCTTTGCCCTGGCTTCCCCTTTTCCTTGGCAGAGGCTGGGAATAAAATGGGGTCCTCGCTGCCCCAGGAGACAGAAGTACTCTTCTACCCAGAGAGATTAGAGCTGAAAGTCGTGGCCAAGGGCAGGCACAGAAACCACAGGAGACAGAAAGCCTCAGGGAAAAACACATACATGTGCACACCCACATGCACATGCAGAAATGTGGGCAGACGGATCCACACACAGAAGAGGGAGGGCAGCTCCACAGGCACAGGGAGAGGGGCTGGTCCCAGAAGAAAGTGAAAGATGAACTGACAGAGGAATAATGGAGGGAGAGGGAAAAAAACAGATAGAAAAGGGGAAGAATAAAGGTGGGAGGAGGGAAAGGAGAAAATACGGTCAAATAATGTGCTAATTGGGAAAATAGTGAATAAAACCTCCTAGAAAAATATTTATCACCTCTCAGGACAGCAGAGATGGAGACTGGAGGTTCAGCTGTGAGCAGTTTTGCCTCCTTCCCATGGGGGACCCGAAGGCAGAGGGCTGCGCCAGTGAACCGCACTCACTCACTGCCACGCCTGCGTGTCCTCCGTGGGGGTGGGTGGTTGTGCTCTGCCGGGCCCTCTCTAAGCCTTCAAGAGGGTCAACTCTGCAAGAAATGGAGCAGAGGGCGCCCCAGGTCCTGTGTGCTTGCCTTTGACCTTGTGCTGTTGGATTTGTGGTGGTTCACGAAAGAATAATGACCCACATGCAACTTTAAAACTGCCTAGTACTCCTCTCTGCCCACCTGGTCATAAGTTTGCGGAACAGGCCACATGGCTCCCACGGAGAAGGCCGCAGGATGTAAGGGAGTGTCAGGTCTGCTGCTGCGACAGCCAGCGCCCTCCACGATTCCTCGGTGGGTGTCACAGTGCTGGGGAGGGGAGAGAAAAGGCTGGACCTTCGCTTGGTTCCGAGGCAGAGGAGCTGGGCACTTTGCAGGGACTTGCTTCTTCTTGAGACAGGACTCAGGAGCTTGGGAAGATTAAAAAAAAAATGGCAAGTTCTTTGATTCATTCAGTCTTTCACCATAGACATTTTCTTCCCTAAATATGTTTGATGGTTGCCATGCCATTTATTAAGCTATTATCTCTCAGCTCCAATCCTGACATTTTGCCTTGGCTCAGTGATGCGGGACTGGACCTCTGCAAGCCACATTTCCACCTTGCCAGCTGGGCCCCTGTTGAGTTTTGCTGGTAGGAGGCACATGAGGAAGGAGGGGTTTGCTCCTTCCTGATTCCTTGCGGTTCTTGTGAGCAGCGAGCCAGTGATGCTCCCTCATCCCGGCAGTGCCAGCTCGTTCCCCCACCCGCAGCTGGATGCATCTGGTTGTTTTCCTAGCCCTCCCTGCACCTCCTGGACATACCAGCACAGCCAGGCGGTGCCCCTCCTCGCAGGTCCTCGCAGGTCCTCGCAGGTCCGGGTCCCATCTCTGAGGGGCTCTGCTTCCAAGCTTTTGAGTTTTAACAATTTCAGCATCTTCCCAGTGCTCTCCCAACACAAAGGGTTGTCGAAAAGGACCACCTTGACCTGGTTTTCCTGGGTTTTGGAGCACTGAAAGTCCTGTATCAATCCTAGGTCTATCAGGAAATTGGTCACCTTCCGGTGGTAGCTGCTTTCTGCACTTGTGACCTCAGGTGCCTTGTTAGCAATTTTATAACAAGATAATTCTTTATAATAACATTTCTCTGTTAAAATAATGGTGTGATTTATGTCCTCTGACTGGAACATGATGCATCCTCACATTGAATTCTTAGGAGGTTAAGTAGATCAGGCAACATCCATGACTTGCGGGGAAAGTCCATGGTGTTCCACTGAGGAATGTTATCTCATTTTATTGCTGCTATTTTGATCACTTTGGCAGTAGCAGCAGTTGCTGCTCTGGGGATGACAATACCTCACATACATTGAGCTTCTCACAGCTCACAAAGAATGCCAACCACCTTTCCTTGCTTGCTTTGCGTAACAATTCTGTGGGGTAAGTACTTCTCCACTGCATTCAGAGAGGGAGAGTGACTTGCCCACAGTCTTAGCTAGTCACCAGATTGCTGAGTTTCAAACTAAAAAATAATTCCAGTTTTTTCTCTTTTTACCTTGCAGCCTTTCTAGAATTGAATTCAACTGCGGGGAGGCAGTAATTGCCTCCCATTTTCTCTTCCGCTTCCCACCCTGCGTCTTCTGCTTGGTGCCCCTAAGCTTTTGAACTTCACCTAGCTCTGCTGGATAAAATGGACCACAGGGATGCATGAGGAGGAGAGCTAGACTCAGGACATGTCAATGATGGCATGTTTCACATTTCCACCGGGTTTGCATTTAAACGAAAAGCTTTCTAGAACATTGGACTTAGACCTGCTTCACTCAAAAGGCATTTCCCAGAACACTCAATCTAATTAACACCATAAAACAATTTATGCTAAATAGCTGGCTCATTTCATATTCAGAAAACATCCACGATGTGAATTGTTCCATTTGGACAGTATTCCTGTAAAGCGTGTTGCTAGGGGGCACTGGAGAAGTTTGCTTAGAAGAGGGAGATCAGAGGAATAGGTGGAAGGGAACTGTTGACATCTGTCCCAGCTTCCTATGTGATGGCGTGGAGACCAGAAGCATGTGTTTCTGATGTGGTCCCTTCTCTTTTATTGTTTATAGGGCAGATTCCAGGTCAGGGGGAATCAGCTCTGCCTCTTGATAGGAGTGGCTTGTGTGCACTGGGATGGGCAGGCTGCTGGCTGCCAGCATGGCAGACAGTCTACCCTCTGCCGCGCACTTATGCTTGTCCTTGATGCAGAAAGCAAGGTTCAGCTGAACCGTGCAGCAGTGGAGGTCATTCAGGCCCACGGAAGTGGCCCCCCGGAAGGTGTGCAGGCTCCGTCAGCTCTCAGGATATTCCTGTTGAAAGCCATGACTTTCTGGCCAGAGAATCTGCTAGTCCTGACTCAACGAAGAGGAGGCAAAAGTGGCTTGCTATATTCTGGATAGCACATTTTATTTATCTCTGAGAAATAAGCCCAAAATGGAACGCCATCAGGATTTGGAACCATTTCTTTACATTCAGTGCACTTAAATCCAAAGGCAGGTAATGAATTATGTTCACCGGTAAAGCCTCAACCTCCTTGATGAGCACATACAACAAAAACGGAAAACAAAAGGCTTAAAATTACCATGGTGATGGCTAATTGTGGCGAATCTGCATGGATCAGTTCACAGTAACACAAATAACACTTGGGCTGGCTGGAGTGCGAAGGTACGGAAAGTGTTCTGTTTAAAATGCAAAAATCACAGTTTGTTCTGATTGAACTAATGTTACAAATATTAGCAAATTAAATATTGTTTAACAGTGAAGGGGAAAAGAGAATCCTTGTCTCCAAAGCTATCTGAGAATCTGGTTTAATCTTGCAGTGCAAAGGCCTGGAATGAGGTTGGTATGCTGTATACATCAGAGAAATTTTGGGGTCCTCCTGTCTCCTTCTCAGCAGCTTCTTAAAAAAAATTGGCCATGGACATGGACAACAGGTGGGATTGACTTTGTGGGGAATGGGTGGGTGGGGAGGGGGACAGAGGGGAGCAAAAAGGGGATGGATGTAATACAACAACAATAAAGTTAAAAAAAAAAAAATTGGCACGTTCTTTCCCAGATGCCCAGATATTTCCTCAGGAACTGGCATTGTGGGAGAAACCACAAAAAAGACAGAGTTCAGCCCCATTTTTAAGAAGAAATAATAGGCTGAACTTGACTGTCATACTCAGGAGGCTTCAACACCTGCCAATGTTGGGCGAACAGATTCCTTCACTGAGATTTCATTTTCTCTGGTGTAAAAGGGGGAGGGTCTGTACCTTGAATAAGATAATAGGTTGTTTAATGTCAGTGATGTTTGCTGGAGAGAAAAGGCTGACACTCAAAAAATAATGGAAGAGTCAGGGAGAATGATGGGGATGTGCTAAGCTGTGGCTTGGACTCTGGAGAAACTCAGTAAAGGAGGTTGGGTTTCCCCAGTAAGGGAAGGCTTGAGCTGGTCATAGCTAGCAGGCAGGAGGTGCTGAGAGGCTGCTCTTAGAAGACATCTTGTGCGGGAAGGTGTGGAGGCAGAAATAGGCACATTGGTGTGGGCAAAGAGAGACTTCATTGATTTGCATGAAAGAAAAGGTGGCAGCCTTAGGATCCCATCAGGGAAGGCTGTGAAGCCCACATTCAGGAGTGTACTTAAGCCAGGAGGCTGAAACTCTGAATGCCCTTAGGACTTTAGATTTATTCCCAGGTATTTTAAGTTTGTGCACTGTACTACCCCCAATGCCTCCATCCATTTCAGTTTCTCTTTTTCCAAACTACCCTCTCATCTTCACTCTATAGTGTGCTGTTGACTTCCAAGTGCCATTAACAGTCTGGGCCAAAAAGCAAATGGAGCACATCTTGCCAACTCTACCTGCAAATGCGTTCCACTTGCTTAACTGACTCAGATTTGGAACGACCTGGAACAGAAAGGGCAATGGTGTTTGGGCGGTGACAGCACCATCCGTTACTTAGCCGAGAGCCAAGAAAAGGAGCCAGTGGAACTCTCTGAGCAAAGATGAACCGTGAAGCAAACAGTGATTCAAGATAAACAATAATTCTTCAAGCCTGCGTTGTGATATATAAGTGCTTAAAACATTCTCAGATAGTAACTTGTGTAAGTTTTAGGACAACCCTAATGAGGTGGATGTAGAAAACGTCCTCATTGACATGTGGGGGAGCCGAAATTGGAAGAACAAGAAGGCTTGCCCTAAGTTACTTAGCATGTAATGGTGAAGGTCAATGGATTAGGTTGGGTGCCATGTCTCCCACCATGCACCTGTTCTGTGTTTACTACTCTTGACTTGCCTGCCTCCCTCCCTCTTCTCCTGGTGGGAGATGCTGGGTTAGGGATGATGTAGTTAGGAATTCATTCAGAAAGCTATTTGGGTGGACCAAGCATGAAGTGAGGAAGGACTTTGAGATTCTAAATCTTCCCTTTTTCTCATGAACCCTCTGGGCATTTTTTCTGTCTCTCATTGGCTCACTTGCTCGCTCTTTTTTTTTTGTTCACATTGACATCTTCCAGTCTTTGCCCTGACTGGGAATTGAACCAGCAACCATTTGGTTTGTAGGCCAGCACTCAATCCACTGAGCTGCACCAAGCCAGGGGACATCTTCCAGTCTTTGACCATGATTTCTGTTTTCACTTTCCATGCTTACATGGGTGATGCCTGCCATTTTCCACCCTGGCTTTTATCATCGATTCTGACTTCACATTTCCAGCCAGATTCATCTCCTTAGAACAAGATCCATTTAAGGATCTTAACTCACAAATTGCACCCTTTTTAGAATCTAGCGATGTTTTCTCTGCTCACCCCGTGAATGTTCACAGCAGGAATCAGCTCAGTGAATTCTTCCATTGTTCTTGGAACATTCTTACCTTGACTTCTGTGATACAATGTCTCTGGTTTTCTTCCTGCCTTTGGGAGGCTCCTTCTCTTTTCCTTTGCTCATCCTCCAATGAAAAATTATTAAATGGTTCACTCCAAAACTTCCCTACCTCTCTATACGTCATCTCCTGTACCCAAGCCTTCAGTGACCACTGTAGGGAGGTGACTCCCTCATTTACAAATCTGGCTCACATGTTTCTTCTGCTTCTCAGATCCACTCTGTTTACTCCTTAACAAACCTTACTCCTCGATGGCTTCAAAAGTCCTCAAACATAACGTATCCAAAAGGAAACTCGTAAGTTTTCATTCCAAATGTGGTGCTTTTTAAAAGTTCCCTATCCCAGTGAATGGCCAATACATTTGTCAGAACCTCTGCGTGTCTTCTTTGACAACTCCTGTCTCTTACCCCATCCCAGCTATCACCATTACCTTCTAAGTAGCTTTTGAGTCCACCCACTTTGCCCTATTTCTGCTGTAACTGAGTCATATCATGTGTCTTGCATGAATATGAAATAGCTCCTAATTAGTTCTTTCTGGTTCACTTTTGTCTCCTTCGGTTCATTTTTACACTGAACTGAGGAGACCTTTTGTCATCTCATTCTCTGCTAAAAGCCCTTCAGTATTGCAAAGAACTCTTCAAATAAGTCAGTCCTTCACATGGCTCCCTCCATCATTTATCTCTTGCCCTCCTCTGCAGCCTCAGTTTGCTCTGCTCTCTTCATTGTTTCTACTCTAGCTCCTCCCTTCCTCATGGTTTTGGCATTTCCCCCTCTTTGTGCAGAATTCTTGCTCACTCCTCACTTACTCAATTCTTCATGGCCTTTGCACAACCAGCTCAGAGATGCTTTCACCAAAGTGGCTCCTTGACCTTCCACATGTGGTCCCTGACTCATGTCTCCAGGTCAGCGTTGTTCCCTCTGTAGCCCTTTTTCAGTTTGCAGTTCTGTATTTTTCTGTGATTGATTAATGATGGTCCCCCATATTTGCCTGTGTACCCCATGAGAGTAAGGACTGGCCACTGCTTTTACTTCCACTGGGTCCCGGGGCCTAGCTGAGTGCCTGATGCATAGCAGGCACTTGGCAAATATTTGTGGAGTATTAAATATGTACATCTGGATATTGCTCATCTTCAAGACATGCCTGAAACTGAACTCACCCATTCTCCTTCCCGACTCTGGCATTCTCTATTTAAGTAAGTGGCCTAGCCATCTGCGCAGCCACTGGAAATCTTTGTATCATTTGTAATTCCTCTGTTTCCAGCCATACTTATTCACTAAGTCCTAGAGATTCTACCACCTTAATATCTCTTGTATGTGTGTCCTTCTCCTGAACCCAACCTTGTGTTCTTAGTAAAAGAAATGATTTTGCTTGAAATAATTACAACAGCTTTTTATTTGTGTTGACTCTAACCTTGTCTCCTAATTTCATTTTCATTTTACTGTTGGATTCATTTTTCTAAAATGCTAATGTGCATATTGTTTCCTTCTCAAAGTTTTAATGGTCTCCTATTTGGGTGACAGATATAATCTAAATTTTGTAGCACTCCTTTCATGCAATTGCTACTAACAAGAATGAAATCTCCTCTTCCTCTTTTCCCTCCTCTCCTTCCTCTCTTTGTCCCTGACATATTGGTGCCATTTCTATTGTCCTCAGCTGTTTCCGGGCTTGCTTGTGCCAATGTGTTTCGTTCATGCTCTTCATTCTTCTGAGGTGACCTCCTTGCCCACCTAGCAGATGTTTCCCTATCCTTTTAGCTTAGCTGCCCAACATCATCACCTCCTTCTTCTGGGAAGCCTTTCTTGCCTTACGTAAGCAGATTACATAACTGCTTCTTGTGGTTCCTGAAATACCCTCTCTATACCTATTCTATAGTAAGTGCCTGTAGAAGAGTGTCTGCAATGCTTGGCACTGTCGTGTCTGTCTGGCACTCCAGCAATTGCTTCGTTTAATGAAAACATTCAAAATATATGGATATGTTTTCATTAAACGAGGCAATTGGTGGTCAGGCACAGGGACTCCCCTCCCCCGACTTAGGCTAATTTGTGTAACAGGATTTGTGGTAAGGCTGGGAAGTCTAATGAAACCCAGTTGTAAGCAGTTTTGCTAAGCCCTTCTGAATATTAGAAAGTTATCAGGCAGTTACTTTTATTGTGTCTTTCTCTAGAGCTTCATTCTTCCTCTCCTGCTCCTGTGGGCACATCTTCTCCATGTTCCTGTTGCATACTAGTTTTCTCTGCAAGTCTCTTATCTCTGAATCACCGTAACTTTGGCTTGTGCCAGCTTTGGGCCTGATGTCTGCCACTGACACATGCTGCATTGCTAACGTCTAACTTTCAGCAGTCCCTACATTTCTGTTTAAATTATCTAGGGAATTTATTGGTTCTTGGCCAGCCAGTGGGGTGGCTAGCTTTGAACACATTCTACCCACTGTTCTTGGTTCCATCTTCTGTTATTAGGCAGGAAAATCACTTTGCCTGAAGCTGTTGGTTACAGTGGAATCTCTGAGAATGGATGTGCGATGGGCAGGAAAATTGCTGACTAAGGAAGGAATAAAACCATAGTTGGGTAATTTGCTTATCAGGACCACTGCAGCTGGGAGTGATGTCGATCACTACAGCCATGATCAGTCAGTGCCTTCAGCTTTCAGCAAGTCTGATTCCAGCGTGGCCCTATACCAGCCCCAGGCCCTTTATCATCTCTATCCTTAGTGTCTTTCAAAGCAGATTCAAATAGAAACCAAATGGTAACTTGGCAAAGGTATGGCTCAGCTTTTTATTTGTTTGAACCAGGTTTATTTGTATAAAAGCGATTCTGTGAAAATAGTGTGCTTTGTCCTGAACAAGAATTTCTGGAGGGAGTAGCTCTATCTAAAGGTAGCCCTATCTTTAGCTGGGTCCTCCCTTTCCCAACTCTTCTCCAGGGAATTTCTTTCATGGATTTGAAAGCATCAAGAATTGGTGTGGAGGGTTTAAGTACCACACACAGGGAATCAGACAGGTTTCTGTTTTAATTAATCATCCATGGGGATGCGATGAACAAAATGCAGACTGGAGGGAGCTCTATAGTACAAATGACCCAATTTGTGTAACAACAAATGCAAAAAAAAAAAAAAAAAAAAAAAAGGGGGAAGTTACAGATATCTAGCATATAGGTAAATATCAACAATCACAATATGTGAACCTTATTTGGATCCTGATTCAACCAAAAACAGTTGTTAAAAACAACAAGAATGCCCTGGCTGGTGACACAGTGAATTGGCACCGGCCTGCAAACCCAAAGGTCGCTGGTTCGATTCCCAGCCAGGGCACATAACCAGGTTGCAAGCCAGGTCTCCAGCCAGGTCCATAGCTGGAGGCAGGTGAAAGGCAACCATACATTGATGTTTCTCTCCCTTTCTCCCTCCCTCCCTGCCCTTCTCTCTAAAAATAATGAATAAAATCTTTATTAAAAAACAAACCCAAGAACAACAAGCCCTCAACCTATTTAGCATTGGAGAAATGTGAACACTGACTGGATATTTGTGATATTAAAAAATTCTTATTATTTTTGTTTAGATGTGATAATGGCTTTGTGATTATGAATTTTAAAATATTCCCACTTTTCAAAGATGAATATTGATAAAAGATATAATACCTGGAATTTGCTTTAAAATAATTTGAGGAAGGAAAGTGGGAGGGAATTTGGCTGAAACAATTTGGCCGTGAGCTGATTATTATTGAAGATGGGTGATGGGTACTTGGGCTTCATTACATTATTCCTTCAATTTCTGTATTTGTGTAATGTTTATCCATAACAAAGGTAAAAAGGGAGGAAAGAAGAAAGACTTAGCCAGGACCATATCAGGCTGTCTAATGTCAGTGTTTCTAATTTCTGGTGACAGTGTTTATAATTTCTACAAAGTGATTTTCTTGGGGTGGGGGGTTGGGGTGGGGGACAGGGAGCAGTCTCAAACTTCATGGCTAAAGGGTATTTTGGATCACATTCATTCTGGGGCTTATTCATCGGTTGTGCTAGTTCTCCTCTGGGAAAGGTAGTCCAATGAGTGGATGAGATAGAAGTCTTATTCTGCCCCTCACACCCCTCTTCCCAGAAAAGCAGGCATTATGGACGAAGATAATTCTTGCTACACTGGACACATCTGATTTTGCCAGAGAGTACACTGCCCAGTTCCTCCTCTAGCATTTATTTTGACCATTTTTCTTTTATGTTTATTTTTGTATTTTGCCTTCAAGACTATCTTCTGTTATTCCTTGTAAATAACAACTGCTTCATGCTTTTATTTCCCTGATATTGCTTCCATTTAGCCTTAATATTTTGCAGCTACTTGTTTTTAGTATTTGTGCTGCCTAAGGGAGCACCAGCTACCATTCTCTTTGTTTCCTTCATTCCCTGACTTGGAATGTCACCCTTATTCTGGTGGGTGGATGCTTTCCAGCCTTGCCCAGGCACCATTTACCTGGGATCTGGTAAACCTGCCATGAGTGTTGGTTGCAAATAGCTCACAGCTTCCAGAGGCCAAAGGGTAGCCACCCCACCAAGGGGAGTACACAGCTAATGGCCAACTGACAAGGGGTGGGGGGCAAAACTCCAGCACTTTGCATCAGAGTGGGGCACTTCAGTGGTGAAGCTCTGCCTCCAGAGCTCCCCTGGGATCAGGTTGAAGCAGGCTCCAGCCGAGGTCACCTCTTGTTTCACTTGATCTCCTGCCCCACCTTGTTTCCCTCATCCCCCTTCTCCCAAAAGGACTTTCCATAAATTGTGTGAACTGGCTCTGCTTCAAGGGAACTTGACCTAAATTAGCCCACATGCTTTCTGACTTCAGCTTTCCATTGCAAGCACCTTCCATTTCTACTCAGACTGAGAATTAGGCATTTTCCTACTTGTCTCTTCCATTGTTCACCTTGATTCATTACACTGCCCCATTTGCTTTTATCTTTTTAGTGCTTCTTACAGGCCTCAGAGTTGCTACCCCTGGAGTTACATATGCAATGCATCTTTGCTTTGTAGTTAATTGGATGGATGAGAACATCCTTCTTCTTAGCACTAAAGACCCTCAGAGATGCCAGATGGGAGGAGAAGCTCATTGCAAAGAATGTCCCTACTAGAAAGGCTTGGGATTGTAAACAGATTGAGACCCTGTCTTCCCTTTTCACCATCTGTTTCCCTGTTGGAAGCAGGAAGCCTACAGGATTGAATGAAAAGATGGAGTGACCTTTCTCAAAGGCATGTTTTCAATATAGTTTCTTACTTACAGCAACCCTTCCCCAGAGCTAAATAAATACTATCTCTAGTAATAAATCTGTGTAAGCTGTGCTAATTCTTCCTGGACACCAGAGGGTCAGTGGACAAGCTGAAGAAGTCTATAATTTGGTGGTCTGCTAAATTAAGCCTTTTTGAGTGGTACTCACACCTGTGCTCACAATGCTCTGTGGTCAAACAGTTGGGTTAAATTTTGCCTAAAAGAAGTTTTAAATAGCCTTAATTTATAATTAAATTTAATGCAACACGGCGAGAATTTTTGAAGTGCTATTATATATTAAATCTGGAGGTACAAATAGTCTGTAGCACTTACTGAGTTTGTTTTATGATAAAACTCCTTTTCCCTCCTTCCTTTTAAAAAAAAAATTTAAAGATTTTACTTATTACTTATAGAGAGAGGGGAAGGGAGAGAGGCAGAGAGGGAGAGACACATCAATGTGTGGTTGCCTTTCACCTGCTTCCAGCTGCGGACCTGGCTGGAGACCTGGCTTGCAACCTGGGTATGTGCCCTGACTGGGAATCGAACCAGCAACCTTTGGGTTTGAAGACTTATCCACTGTGCCATCAGCCAGGGCTTCCCTCTTTCCTTTTAGTAGAATATCTTACAATAATCATGCACCAATTAAATTCAACAAATAACTGGTGAGCATCCTTTATATATGCAGCACTTTAAGTATCACAGGAGATGAAACATCATTTACATAACAGCCAGGAATCCTTCAGTTGTAAGACATTCGGATCCGATTTTAGCAGCTTAAGTGAAAAAGGGAGTGTATTGATTCATGTAACTTGGAAGACCAAGGCATGTCTGGCTTTAGGTGTAGCATGATCAAGGTGTTCAGATGATATTGTTGTGTTTCTTTATTTCTTGTGTCTTCTTGACACCGTTATGAGACAAGCCTTATTCATGGGCCAACTCTCTTAGGTTGGGTTCCCAGGAAACACTCTGGAATGGAATTGCATGAAGATCTATTGGGGAGAGCTCTTGAAAACTACACTGTGAAGCTGTGAGAAGGGCATGATTGGGTAGGGGAAGACACCCACCTCTGCAGTGGTTGCAGCTAACCTCAGCAAATCCTACAGGGAGCTCCGGAAGCGTTCTGAGCGGTTCCCAAGTGGACACACACAGAAGAGGCTATGCCTTTAACGTTAGGCCATTGGCTATGGGCCACTCTCTGGGAGGGTGCGGAACTTAGATGAAGTGTTTCCTTTTGGCAGAGAGCAGTTCCTCGCAAGGGACGCAGCTCTTGAGCCGTCAGCCAGCCGCCAGCACTTCTGGCAGCCAGGGAAATGAGTGTGGCTGGACAGGGTGGCTGGATAGAGCACAGGACGTCTGCTGCAGTCAAGCCTGACCCTTCTATCCCTGTTTGAGAAGGAAAGAGGCTTTCTTTTCAAGTGATGTTTTTGCAAAGGGCATTTCAGCCTGTGTCCCTGCTGACCCTGTGAAGGAGGAGGTGGGGACCGTGGGGTGAGCAGTTTTCTCATACATGGGGGTAGGGACTGGGGGCACTGTCTTCAAAAGGAATACATGCTGCACAGACCAGTGTCACTTAGAGCCTGCTCAATCTCGTTGCACCAGAGAGTGACAAAGCACATCCACAAATGATGATGACAGTGCAAGAGTTTGGCAAGTACTCCTAAAATACATGACCTGGGGACACCTAATCTTGTTTTGCAGCATTAGAGAAGGAAACCTGGTTTCCTAATTTACATTTACATTTACTATTAAATCTATGTTTTGTAACAATTTCATTCAGAAGGTAACTCCAAGTATACTGTAGTGTGGGATGGTCTGTTTTAAGAAAAGACAAGATAAAAAATTATATCAGTTGGAGCAATTCCAACCTATTGGAATTTATGCTGCTTCATTAATACTGTATTCCTTCCCTTATCAGAGGGGGATACATTCCAAGACCCCCAGTGGCTGCCCAAAACCACTGATAATACCAAACCCTGTTTTTACTGTTTTTTCCTATATACTCATATACATCCCTATGATAAAGTTTAATTTAAAAGTTAAGCATAGCAAGAAAGTATCAATATCAGTTAATAATAAAATCAAGCAGTTTGTACTAAATATACTGTACTAAATATACTGTACTAAAAGCTCTGTGAATGGCTTTGGGGCCATTATTAAGAAAAAGAAGGGTTATTGGACATAAGCATGACAATACCATGACCTGATAACCAGACTGCCCGGCTGGTAGTGCATACAGAGAGGATACACAGGGCAAAATGGTAATTCATGTCCTGGGCTGGACAGAGTGGGGTGGCTTGAGAATTCATTGCACTATTCAGAACAGTGTGAAATTTAACATTCAGGAATTGTTTATTTCTGGAATTTTCCATTTAATATTTTTTGGAGCATGGTTGATTCTGGATAGCACTGGAACAACAGAAAGCAAAACCTTGGATAAGTGGGGCTCCTGTAATGATATTGTTGCTTGTATTTGTGGAATAGTTATTATTTACCAGGAACTCAAATAAGTATTCATCAGTCAGTTTTTATGGCAACTCTGATGTAAGTACAATCAGTATCCCCATTTAACAGATAAGGGAACTGAATTTAAATGAGGTAAAGTATTTTTCCAGTGTCTTATAAGTAATAAATGGGATTTGACTGTTTAAAATCTGGTGCTTAACTTCCCTGCTGTGTTTGCCTTATAACTAGGTTGACATTTTTTTTTTTTTTTTGATTAGATCTTTTCAAAACAAATTTTTACTCCAGTTGAAAACTTAATTCCTTAATTCTTGTATGGTGAATTAAAGAATTTGAAATGGAAAGATATGAGAAAATTGTAGCCTTTAACTTATTTCATGAAATATCTTTATCTGTATAGTAATCATGTCTTTAATGTTTTAACATTAAAAAGTAATTTTACAAGTAATACCATAACAGCATGAAAACAGAAGCTAAAAAGTTAATCTTTAATATTACCATACCTTCAACTATTTTTCTTTTAGGTCTGGTCCCTAGAAGATAATATTTTTACCTACCTGTATTCATGACAGAACCATTAGATTGAAACATGTGGAATTTCAATATTTTATATTTTCTAACAAATGGTAGTTGATATGGTTCAACCAAATATTTTATTTACTTATTTTTAGAGAGAGGGAAAGGGAGGGAGAAAGAAAGGGAGAGAAACATCAATGTGTGGTTGCCCCTCACATATCCCCAATCCAGGCCCATGCCCTGACTAGGAACAGAACTGGTGACTCTTTGGTTCACTGGCCAGCACTCAGTCCACTGAACCACACCAGCCAGGGCTCAACCAAATATTTTAAAGCTTTAATTCAACACTTCATATTAACATTTCCTATGTCACCATGTAGCCTTTATACTTTTCATTTTAATGAATATCTAATAGTCCATCAAGTGAAAGTTCACTTAACCATTCTTTGTTGTCCTTATGTTTTTATTATTATAAGTAAATATCTTCATTCATAGATATTTCTCTTTCCTTTTGGTTATTTCCTTAGGGTAAATTTTTGTGATGAGATTACTGGATCAAAGAAAATAAATATATTATGACTTTTGATATCTATAGGTAAGCTACTTTCCAAAAATAATTTATTTAAATGGCAATCAACAGTGTATAAATGTACTAATTTCACCAGAACCCAGTTAGCCTTGAGCATCATCATTATTTTTATAATATCATAGGTGTAAATGGTACTTAATGAATATTTTAATTTGGTTTTTCTTTGATCACAGCAAGGTGGAGCATTTTTGCATGTTTGTTTACCAATTTTGATTTCTTCTGCATAGATGATTAGATCACAACCTTTGCTCATTTGTCTACTGGTCATCTTGTGTATAATTGTGCATCATATGTGATACAGATATTAACTCTTTGTATATCTTTTAAAAGGATTTTAATCCCTTGTTTTTTTCTTAATTCTCATATTATTTTAGAATATACAAAATAGATGTTATTAGCATTCAATTTAAATTTTTATCAATGAAAGGTTAGAAAGTTTTAATTCCCACACATATTCAAACATATTTCATCATACCCTTTGCCCCATTTTATAAGATTTAATGATATGTACATTTTTAGTGATACAAACTTTATTTTGATTTATGGTATAAACTGAGGATGTAATTTTGTTTTAAATTTGCTCATCAGATGTTCCCTAACATTTTGTAAATAAGTTTTTTCCTGTTGTTTAGACATGTTTTCTCCTTGGGTGTAAGTACATTTAATGTTATGGAGTCTATTTCTGAAGGATTTATTTGGTTCCGTATCTTTTTATGGTGCCAGATGTACTTTAATAACCAAACAGGATGGTACCCTCTAATTATTTTCAAATTGAGAGCATTTTTAACATTTTCCCCTACTTTTTCTTTATAGGCTAATTTAATAATATTTCACAATTTTATAATTTGGTCAGTTTTACAGTACATTGGTTTCCTTTTGCTGCTGTGAAATAACACTGAAAACTTGATGGTTTCAACACAACACAGATTTATTACCTACTCTGTAGGTGAGAAGTCTGGCTCAGTTAAAATCAAGTGGGCAACTGGGCTGTGTTCTTTTATGGAGACTCAGTGGACAATCCATTTCCTTGTTCCTTCTAGCTTCTAGAGGCTGCCTACATCCCTTGGCTCGTTGAGCCCCTTTTCCATCTTCAGAGACAACAGTGTTTCATCTTTCTGACTGTTCTCAGTGAACAGAGTCAGAAAATATTCTCCAATTTTAAGGACTTAGAGACTTTGGAAATTCCAGGGTAGTTTTCCCCAAATGGAAAGTCTCTAGCCTGAGTCACATCTGCAAAGGCTCTTTGCCATGTAAGGTAACATATTTATAGGTGCTGCAGATTAGGATGTGGATATAATTTTGGGGGTGGGGTGGGCATTAATTTGCCAACAATAAAACGTAGCAGAGTTTTGTTTGGGATCTGTTAAATATATGTTAAATGATTTTGGCAAAATTGGCATCTATGCAGTATTTCACTTTGCCATCCATCAGTAAGGTGTAATTCAATCTTCATGACAATTTCCTGGTGACATTTTGAGGGCTGAGTATTTTCAAAACCTTATCTCCTAATTGGATTTCTTAAACCTCCCTTTTGTGTGTTGCGGTTCTGAACAGGACTCTTCTTTGCCCATGTTCCCACCCTGGTACATTTCTGTAACAAGTTACTGCTTGATGTTTTTAATTCTTCATGAAAATTTATTCCCTAATGTAATCTTAATTTGTCATCCCCTCTACAAGGAGAAACATATGCTAGCAATACGTGGTACGGTGCGAATGCAGCTCCCAGGGAATCCATCCAGCTATGCCATATTGAGAAATCTCCTTTTTCATTATTTATCTGAAAAGATGCAAAAACGCTGAGCATGGAGATGACCTTCGAAGCTTATGAAAGGTTGCTGAATACTACGTTTGACCTAGTTAGCTCGATGTCCTGAGCAGAAGGATACCCAGCAGTCCAGGAGCTGCCCTGGCAGAGAGAAGTGGCATATGGGCCTGGGGTGGAGACACAAAGCTTTGCTGGGGGACCTTGCACAGCCCCTGTCTCCCAATGATTAATTTCTACTTCAGCAGGTTACACCTTGCAATCCGCTCCTTCTATGTTTGACACTCACGTTGAAAGTAGGCTTATGATGCCGAGGAAAGATCTTGGGATTGGGGAACAGGAGGCTTGGTTCCAGACTCAACTGAGAGCTCAGTTGTGCCAGATGGTGGTGAGGAGGTGACTTGATTCCTCGGGGATCAGTTCTCTTATTTGTGATATGGAGGGCTGGGCCTGTTGATCTGTAAACTGCTAGAGATTTGAAAGAAGGAGAAATCCATTTGAAAAAGGAATAAAGCACCAAGCATTTCAGATCCCAAGTTTTTCTCTTTACATTGACTTTGGGGTAACCTATAGGAAACAGAAGTTCTTTTTGACCTTTTTACCTTAGAAGTATCTTTGACTTTGTGAGTGAATTTTCATCTCAATCTATAAGCCCTTGAAAAGCCTCTTAATTTTTAAGTAGTGTTGGTGGACTTGACATCCCTTCTGAATGAGAGGCATATTTACCCCCAAAATTTGAAAATATTTATTCATAAAGATACATGTACCTCTGTTTATTACAGCATTATTCATGGTGGCCAAGATATGGAAACAAAGTATCCTTTGATGAATAAAAAAGATGTAGTGCATGTATACAGTGGAATACTACTCAGCCATGAGGAAAGATGAAATACTGCCATTTGTGCATATCATGCTATGCAAAATAAATCAGATGGCAAAAATCAAGAATCATATGGTTCCACTTATGGTATAACCATAAGTAGGCTATACAACAGAAAGCAACAAACGAACAAACAAGACAAATAAACAAATCTTAGAGACACAGAAGCTGTCTGGTTGTTACCAGAGGGGGAGAGGGGTAAGGGAGGTAGAAGGAGGTAAAGGGGATCAACTATATGGTGATGGAAGGAGATTGACTTTGGATGGTGAGCACAATGCAATATATAGATGATGTGTACACTTGAAACCTGTATCATTTTATTAACCAATGTTACCCCAATAAATAGTTTTAAAAAGCCACAGTGGTTTTCTGACACTGAATCCTCCAGTCTGTATTCCAGAGGCTGCATAGGCCAAAAGGAGGAAGTTTAGCAGCTTGCCTTGAGGACCCAAATACTGTGTGCGTGGATTTGGCCTGCTTAGGAAATCCTTCCTTATGGATCTTGTCATTTCCTTCTCATACTCTGTGCATTGACATACTCTTTTGATATTTTGTCTCTTCATCAGTTTCTGTTTCCCTCCTCTGTTGATCTGGGACTCTAATATCTGAAGAGAAGAGCAGAAAGTGGCCAATGGGATTCAGAGAATGGCTTAGGGAAGCCATGAGCTCAGCCTGGAGTTTACCAGGACTTCCACCTGTGGCCCATTGCTTCTTTGTATCAGTGTTCCAGGCCTAGTGTCTGGTGGGTGAGGCCATTCCCTCATGGAGGGCCAGCAAAACACTGGCACTGGGTAGATCTTTAACGCGAGGTTTCCTGACAACTCAGACCTGAGATTGTCTCCGTCTCTTAGTGTCGGAAGCGTTCAAACTGCTGCTGGTGTTGCAAGCTGACTTCTCTGATGAAGGTGACAACTTGCTACAGTCAGAGACATCCAGATTGTCCCTGACCCATTCCTGGGTTCAGCAAGGGAGTGAAACACAAACCTTCTAAGCCCCAGGAATCCCGTATAACATTGTGTAGCATAACTTACAGTTATGGCAACAACACCACACCTGTATACAGAGCCTTATACAAGGGTTGTCCTGAAAGTATCGAGCCAGGGTCAATCTCATTAAAAAGGTTTGTGCAGCTGACAATTTCAGGACAGACCTCGTATACCAGGCCCTGTGGACAGGATTTTTCTTGAGCATGAAGAATCATGTTTGGGATTCGAACACAGAAACAGCTGATTCTAGTGTGGTCTTACATAAATGATAATAACAGGAAGCATTATCTTGGTGTTGACTTGCCAGGTTGAGAAATTAATTTCTGGGAGGCTGGTTAGCCCTGTGATGAAGAGAGGTCCCAAGAATTAGAAAAATAAAACTAGTGTGTTCTTCTCAGTATTCTCTTTTGAGGGCTTAGTGGAGAGCAAGGGAAAAAGTTTTTGCTATTGTTATCATTGTTATTATTTAAAAACTAGAGCCCTGGAAAAGTGATATTTTGGACCTCAGTCTGATCATTCTGGGGTGATTTAGTGGGGTAAAAGTGGTAGGAATCATTACTGAAAGTCAAGCAGCCGTTAGCAGGCATGGTCCCAGAGGCGCTCCCAACTTCAGAAGCAGAACTCAGAACCTCGGACTTCAAGCTGGCAGGGTGCCCTGGCTGGTAGCCCCGACTGCAACCAAGACCTGGGGGAGAGGGATGTCCTCAGAACTGCACTTCAGAGCAAGAGACCCCCCAAGAGTCCCAGAGAAAAGACAAAAGGGAAAACATCAGTGCTGTTATACAACCTTGGCTCTTGAAAAAGAGACCATGTTATAGCACGTTGGAGCAGGATGTGACCTCAGTCTGAGGTCCAGAGGGTCAGAGGGGGTGTCCTCGGCTGGGCCGAGCCCAGACTCAGCTGCCGGGCCAGATTGGAATTCAGAGGAACCAGATGTAGCAGATGGCTGTGCCGGCAGGCTGCCTGCCTCCCTCCCAAGCGGTGAGCATGGGTGGGATCAAGCTTTATGCCTCCTTACCTAGATGCATTCAGCTGAATGCAGGAAGATGGGCATTAATTAGGAAGGACTCCCTTAAAAGCATTTTTAAAAGGAAGATGGTGGGGGTGGAAATGAGGACTGAAAGATCTGTGTATGAAAACACAACTTATCTTCGTGGAAGTTGGAGGAAGAGAGTACTTCTGAGGTTGGGAGCTGGAATCTGGCATCTGTCATCGTAAACTCATTTTAGAGATGTTTTCAATTCCCTGACATTTTGCAGATGAGTTTACCTTTCCTGGGAAATGCCTTGCTTGTTCTTCTGTGTTGGAATCCTCCTCTTAGATGAGAAGGAGCGTGCCCACCTCTGTGCCAGAGTTCACCCATTCCCCTCTCCTAACCTTGACTGTTGCCAGGGACACAGCTTTTACTTGGTTCCTGGAGTTGCAGAAAGTCCTCAGGCAGCCTCCTAAGTAGACTGTTGTCTTTGTTAGCTTGGATGGCTATTCCGAACTACTAGGGACTGGGCGGGTGGCTAACACGATGGACATTTCTTGCAGCTCCGGAGGCTGGAGGTCCGTGCTCCTAGCACCAGCATGGTCTGGTTGGGGTGAGAACCTGCCTTCTCACTGTATTCACACATGGCCAAGTGGCCTGTGCTCTGTTTTCCTTCTCCTCTATGACACAAATCCCGTCATGAGGGCTCCACCCTCAAGACTTCTTCTGAACCTAATCACCCACAAAAAGCTCCACCTTCTAAAATCAGCCCATTGCAGGTACGAGTTTGAACATAAATTTGAGGGAACACATAGCTGCAGCCCATAACTGCATCTCTGCCTTGGTTCAGAGGGTAAGGACAGGCCAGTGATGACTATATTCACAGTCCAGAACTAAAGAGTGGGCTGGGTAGTCAGCAGAATATACACCCCATCCCCACTGCCAGAGTAATCATTAGACACATCGTTTATCCTCCCTGAATCTCAGCTTCTGCATCTGTGCTTGCTGGAATGAGATTTTCTTCATGCCATAGGGTTAGTGAGAGGTGTTGGTGGGGTAAGTTAGGTAAAGCAGCTCATTTATAGGAAGTGATCAATAAATGTCAATTACTATCATTGTCCATGTTCCCAATACATTGTAATTCATCCATATGCTTATTCCTTTGCAAACAGATCAAGGAACTGTCAGAGAAGATAATTGACTTTTGCAGATAGAAAGCATTTGAATAACCTCTGTGTGGTTGGATAAACTTTTCCTGCTCATGTTTATTTGCAAGGCTAACCTCCAGGTTGCATGACTGGCCATCAGTGAGGAATCTTGAAGTCCAAGTTTTTAAAGGCAGATGAAGATAATGATCCCTTGTGGAGCTGGCCTGATAAAACGCAGACCTGATGGAGGTGGAAGGATTTAATGATGAGACACCCAAGAGATAGCCACCTGGATTTTGTGCTCTTTCAAAGCTTAATCCAGGTCGTCATCATGACAGCTCCTGGCCATGTACACTAAGTGAACAAAGAAAGACCTCGGTTATCCTGGATCAAAGCACTCTTAGAAAAAGTGTGTGTGCATGTGTGAAGCCTCTATTAATAATATACGTTGTCTGAGCTGTAAAATAAACCATGAAGGAGCAGATCCAAGTTGCCATTTCATTATTTCTCATTCTTCTCTGATGCCCAGCCAACACTGTGATGACACTGAGGATAGGGGCAATATGAAGCAGCCACCGTTTACTGACCAGGTGCCACTTGTCAGGTGCTGTACTGAATACTTTCTACTCATTATGTCCACTCCTGACAGAAGCCCTGTGAAGCAACCCCATCCTATGACTTCTCTCTTTGTCTGGCAATTTATGATGGAACTGAGGCCCAGAGCTTGACTTACTCAAGTTCACAAAACTTGGAAGTGGCAGAGTTGCAGCTCAAATACTTGTCATCTGAATCCAAAGCTTGTGTCCTGTCCCCCATAACTGCTGACCCCCCCCCCCCAAAAGAAAACCAAAACAAAACTATGGAATGCTGCTTCCAGGGCCTGTCTGGCTCTGACCTGAAGTGCGGTGGTCAGTAGCTGGACGAACCGTTCTGGAAAGGGCTGAGATAGACCCCTTCTACTAGGATTAAACAGGACCTGGAAGGGGTCTGGGGTACATTAAACTCGTGATGTCCATGGGGGTTAAGAATATTGCCAGATGGCTAAAGGGTGGAGGCTATGTGCCCTGCTGGTCATTCTCGAACCCCGTTTCTCTGCCTAGAGACTCAGAAGAGTGATTCGGTTGTCTGTTGCCAGCCATCTTCCAGACCTAGTCCTTAGTTCATTCTAAGTCTGCAGAGATCAGTTGTTCTCAAAGCTCTTGGTTTGAACCAACCAAGCACTGCAAAAATGCATGCTTTTATTTATTTATTACCTTTTAGATTCATTTGTATATTGAGGTTTTTATATCCTACTTCTGCATTTATATTTCCAATTTAAGTCATGGGTTGAGAGGAGGAAAGTCTCCCACTAATGTGCTTCTGTTGGTTTTTTCTTGTTTTTAGTACTACATCCTATGGCATAAATGATGCTTTTTTGCTCTGAATTCACCCCTGTCTGAATGTAAGATTCAGAGCCTCTACTTTCTTTGTGGTTTGTATTTGTGTGCACACCTTTGTGAAGCTTTTTATTTCAACCTCTCTGAGTTAAAATATTTTAGATGTTACTCATATGTCTATAATGGGTTTTTACTTCATGGCCCCCAAAAAAGAAAATGGTCTTTTAACAGATGTTTACTTTATAGACATTGTTAAACAAGTAAGTTGGAGATTAGTTAAGTCACTGTATTTGATGTTTTGCCTCCTATTTTTTTATTATTTTTTTTTTTTCAGTCATCCTCTGTTACATGATCAGTTACCTTTGCTTTGTGTGGTGGTGGCAGAGTAGTATATGTACTTTCTGGTGATTTGGAAAGCTTGTGGTCCATTTTATTTTCTTTTAGTGTTTACATTGATTATTTATGTTTTCTCTTCATTTAGACTTTGTTAACTTTGCTGAAGTCACTGTTGCTTCCATCTCTTCTCTTTCTTCATCTTCCCTCATCCTATACCAATTTTTGTCAGTTATCTCTTTTTTATAATCAAATGCCTAGGATTTATATTTATAGCTCTCAATGTATTTATCTTACTCCTACTTGCTTTACGATATTTAAATGATACATTTTGACCTTAGCTTGGAAAAAAAAGGACAAAATCAGTATCCTGTATCACCTTCCTCCTCCTTGTCTTCCCCATCTCTCCCAATTTTTGTTAGTAATACTGTTTCCACATTGTCATTGTGTATGACATACATTGTCTATTCTCTAACTGTAATCCCCATAGTATCCCCTCTTAGTCCTTCAATGAAATGGATCAATGCCTAGTTTTAGTCTTTTTACAACAGTTTCTCCTCATTTTTTGGCTGGCTGAAGTTTGACCTCTAGTAGTTTCTCCAAGAAAGGCTCACAGGAATTCATTCCTTGAATTCTTCTTATATGCTTGCCCACTGCCTCTACTTTCTCTGGGGAATTTATTAGCATTTTCTCATGATCTTCTTTGACTTAATGCTGCTAAGGTGGTTTGAAGTGTTATCATTTTCCTTAACTTTAAGGTGCCAGGGAATCTGATTGATTTGGCTTTCGTCCATCTCCGTGGGTAAAATCAAAGGGCTGCTTGGTGAGAGTACAGTCCTCCTGAGGAGGGAGACTTAGAGGAGGGAATGATTGGTGGAGAGAATGATTGGCATTTCTTGGCCACTAAATTGCTATTTCAGGCCCAGGTGACCGGGACCCTGTTGTGGCCATGCACTTTGTACTCCAGATTCTCAGTACCTGGGGAAACCAGAATCTATTGGTCCCAGCCCAGCCCAGCCCAGCCCCCAAGCATGCCCACGTGCTGGTTTCAGTCCAACCCACATGCTGACCTGGCTTCCCAGTGTTGAGGTCATTTGCAGCCAGCCTGTTACTTAGTTCCTTGTATTTGTCTGATGTGGACAGTTAGCCTTGGTAATTGGTGCCCCTTGTTGGTTCCTGTGCCCTCCTTAAAGCAGTGTTTTGCCTGGCATGTCGATTTCACCGATCTCTGCTAATTGATTTTCTCCTTTGAGTGCCTTGCTGTAGCAGCAGGGCACTCTGGATCTGACTTTAGCCAAAGTTCCTCAAAAATCCTGTGCCGCAAGCAGTGTGTGTGTGTGTGTGTGTGTGTGTGTGTGTGTGTGTTCGCGAGGGAAGCGAAGCAATAGTCCTTCTTGCCACTTTCATCCACTTCTCTCCAAATCATACCAATCTATTTTAAAGAAGAAATTGAATAATCTCAGAGGACATTTCATCCCTAAAATGTTCTCCAAGGGAAGTTTAAAGATGGGCTGTTGTTTAGAGATCAATGAAAAGGAGATGGAATTTAAATATTAAGAAGAAAGCTCTGGCCTTCAAGTAAAGCTGACATTTACATAATAATGAGAATGACTAGGCAGATGGAATTGAGAATCTGACTGGAATCTCAACTCCAGGGGAGGGAAGATTCATTTACCTGAAACAGCAGTGGGAACTATGCTAATCAGAGGTTTGCTGCTGTCCATCACTTTCAACAGATTCGGAGGCAAACAAATTCAGTTCACAAATAGGAGGGGATACAACTTGACATTAAACTTGATTTGGTTTGTTTTCCCATCAACCCTTGACAGAGGTGCAGTTGTGGAAGTTTTTAAAGGGGATGAGGGGGAGAACCAGTCTTTTCTGTCAGAACTGTGTGATGTTGTCATCATAGTGCTGTCATTGTCACTATTGTTACTGTTTGAGCCACAAAAAGAGAGAGGGAAAGGAACTCTGAAGTACAACCTGAATCATTATTGAGAAATAAAAGTTAAAGGAGAAGAAATAAGGGCTCCAAATGAACATTTTTGTGCCTTGATGGGTTAAGAGGGAAAAGTTAACATCTGGCTGATAGAGTCAGTGATTTGGAAACCATCGTAACTTGGAAATTGGATTCTCCAAGGGAAATAAGTGGTTGGCCTGTCCCAGACTTGAGCCTGAATTATCTTATTTTGGGATAACAAACGCTATTCTGGGGGAAAATGGAGAAACATTATGGTAGACAAAATTTCAGGATGACCTGTATGATTGCCTCCCCCTAGTGTTATGTCCTATATAATCTTTTGTTTTCAGTGTAAACAGAACTTGTGGATTGCTTCTAATAGAATCACTCCCATGATTATGTTGCATTACCTGGCAAAGGTGAAGGGAATTTTGCAGTTGGCTGAGCAGATCATAGAGGAGATCATAGGACTTGAGCTAATCAGCTGAACCCTTCCAAAGAGAATTTAGGGCTCTGCGATGTCAAAGACTAAGCAGCAGACTCTTTCTTTCGAAGAAGAAGCTATGAAAGCCATTGGAAATGACTTATGTCAACAACCCAAGGGATGCTTCCCTTGTTGAACTCCTAGATGAAACTAAGCCATGGCCAACATCTTGATTACAGTCTTGTGAGTCCTTGGTCAGAGAACACAGCCAAGCCATGCACGGGCTCTTGACCCACATAAACTAGGAGATAATAAAATGGATGTTATCTAAAGCCACTAAGTTTGTGGTCATTTGGTACAGAGCGATAAAAAACTAATTCAGAAGTTTATATTTCAATAAATCAATTAGAACAATACTGCGTGTATTATTAGCCGTTGTGGGAGGCATGGCAATGGGGATCAACCACACCTGGCTCACAGATACATTCTGCAGCCAAACAGATGTGTCTAGGTTCCTCTTATGTTTCAGGGTGTTTCCATTGGCCTGGGTGACTAGTATGGCCTGGTCTCGGATCCCCAAATTACCCCTTGTTCAGCCAGTCTTTTTAACTTTTTCATTGGAACAGCTGAAACAGTGTGTCCATCTAAGACCACACTTTCAAAACAGTGAGTAAGTTTATGTTAGGATTATAATCATTTCTTTATCCTTAAGCATCTTGCCTCTTGTTAGTCAACTAATGCAATTCAAGTAAAAAAATAAACATAACATTTGTTGAGTGTTGTATCTTGGGCTTCCTTTGGGGTGGGAACAGGAAGTGGGAGTGTTGTCAATGACTAATAGAATAGATGGCAGAATAGAAGTTGAGGGCATACAGTCCTACAGAAATTTCAGTAGTAAACCATAGCTAAATTTCATCAGCTACTACACGTGGCAGTTGGTCAAGTGTTATATCAGGTAGCAAAGGGTTGGGATTCATTATTTTCGGATTGTACGACTTTATAAAAATAACCAAGTTGAGCTTCATCTGAAAAATAAGTTTTACGGTAATTACAACAACAATAATAAATAGGATAATGATAATATATGGTTTTGAAAATTAAATAAGCAAAGATGCATGCAATACTGACATTTTAGTGAGCTCTCAATTTATGTTACTGGAAGAATATTGTTGTTTATAAGGAATATAAACAGGGGAAGGCTTCCTGTAGGAAACAACCTTTTGATTAAGCCTTAAACTATTGTTAGGTATTTGATAGGGAAGATGTGTGAAGATTCAAAGCAGAAAACTCATCAATGATTAAAGACTCAGAGGTGAAAAGTGAATAATGAGTTGAGCGAACAGTGGCTTCCTATAGTCTTTTTTTAATCATATTTACCTTCTTGCCCTGTGAAGAACATGACAGGTTATTTATTTCAGACTACAGTTTAGGTTTTAGAATGGCATAGGTGCTGGTCTACAAGCCCATTAATGTTATTTTTCTCTTTGATTATTACTGGGATTTGAACTCTGACACCCAGGAGAATAAGGGCAGTGTGCCCACACTTTTTAGAATGGTGCAGCCTTAGTTCCTGGCAGAGCCTGTCTAGAGAGCAAAGTAAAGCATATGTGGCCTCCAGCTACCCTAGCCTTTGGGGAATGGAAAGGTGCAGTCTGAGGTGTGGGAGGACCGTTAATGATTACTTTCAATTAAAAAAAGAAAGTCTTCCCTGGCTGGTGGCTCAGTGGATAAGGCGCCGGCCTGCAAACCCAAAGGTCACTGGTTCCATTACCAGCCAGGACACATAACCAGGTTGCAAGCCAGGTCTCCAACCAGGTCTGTAGCTGGAGGCAGGTGGAAGGCAACCATACATTGATTAAAAAAAAAAAAGAAGAAGAAGAAGAAGAAAAAAAAAAGAAAGTCTTCAGTAGCTCTGCAAAACCAAGCAGGGCAGGGTAGGTTTCTTTCCCTGTTATTTCCTTCTTTTCTTTTTTCCTCACTTTTGGCAAAGATCAGAGACTCAGAGCAATGCATTCAAGTTATATTAAAGAAGGGTCAGCATTATTCTGAAAAAGAGCTTGTGATGCTTTACTTTGAAGACTCTGCAAGCTTACACCTCCTCTTACAAATGGTGTAGGTACTTACTTCCCTGTGGCATAGTAGGGTGGATCCAAGACCCTGGGGTGGGAACAGAGGGCTGGAGAGTAGACATGGACACAGGAAAGAGGAGGCAGATTATTAAAAAAGGACATCTTGGATGCTCTTCTAAAATGGCTTGTGTGTGGGATTGAATTGCAAGTTGGTGGCCCAGTAGAGTGATGCTTTGCCCATCTCCGGAATGCTGGGGTTGTTTAGGATAGTCTACTTATTCCCCATTGTGGACGCCACCTGTGTGCTCCTCCTGCACTGCCCACAAAACTCTGGGGTTAATTTGGGGGTAGGTGGATGTTGAAATTGCATGAGACTGTTGCATGGGGCACATTCTTTGGCCTCATTGGCCTAAAAAGATTCTTGAGTAAATAGGGGATATTGCAGCACCCTGCTTCCTTGAACCAGTTCTGTCTGAGTTTTAGTGCTAGAGGGCATGGGTGAACTGGCAAATTTACCTCCACGTCCCAGATGCGAGGGTCAGCTTGGTGCTCGCTATGGCTGATATAATTGTTGGTTTTGCCTGTTGTACATTACCTGGTATTTGCTTCAAAAAATTATGATACTTGCTAAACAATACATGCAGGATCAGAGTACTGAGGTCAGATGTCTATCATTGATGTATAGGGGACCCCACTCGTTCAAATTCCAGCACTCAGGTCGCTTGTTCTCCAAGTGTAGGCCTCAGTCTCCTCAGAACACCTGTCACACAATTTATAAGCTGCTCATTAATTGCCTGTGTTTTGTGAGTTTCTTGGGGGTGGGACTGGGTATCTCATCTCCTGCTTTATTCTCACATTGTGGTGTGGTATACTGTCAATGCATATTTGTGAATTGAATAAATGATTTCAAGGGACACTCCTCTGAGTCCATGAATATGTGTTGTTCAATGTCTGTGTACCTCGAGTTTTTGTCAGGTTGCTGGTCTGTGTTTCGTATGTTCCAGACCATGCACATAATGTGTCTGTGTTTGTGCAGATGTTTCTCCTCTCCTTGGACGGGGCAGCCACTTTCCCACCCTCTGCCCATGTCCTTTAGCAGATGGCTTCGCCGTCCTTCCTGGTGCCTACTTTTTGTTGTTGGGTATGTCACTGGGGAGCTAGAGTCTGGTCATTATTTTCAACCTGTTCTGCCCCTTTCGTTGGAGGCACAGGGTAGACACTGTTCAGCAAAGGGGGAGAGGAGGGCTGCTGCCGTGGACTTGGAGCAGCTGTGGCGCAGGGCAGCAGGGAGCGCATGAGGCCATGTTCTGTAAGTGATGAGTGCTGGGGAGTTCCTCAGCGAGAGCCCTGTGGCCTTCGTGTTGCGCAGAGTGGACAATTTATGTTGCATGTGCCAGCAGCAGAAGTACCATCCTCTTCTCCCTCAGTAAACTTCCACTGTGGGGTTTAGGTACGGCTCGGTGAATACACTCAACCCGTAACTAGCATTTCCCTGGTACCTAATATACTTGGACACATCTCAGCCACATGTGGATTGAAACCTAAAGGATATCTCCCATTGGGCATATAAGATATGCTAAGTATTGTATTTGGCCAGACTTCTCCAGAAAAACAGGACACCCCTAGTCAAGTCAACATTTGACCATCCAAACTAAAGATTGAATACCGAACTGGGTTTGGCCACATGTCTGGATGAACCGCAGAATAGGGCATTGGTCATCCCAGGAACTGGACCACATGGGAAAGCAGGGACCTCACACACAGACCTCCCTACTGCAGAACTTCTTGGTGGATGAACCATGGTGCCTGTGTAGAGGCTGGGGTGGTTATGGCGGTGTATATTTTGCACATCAGTTGTGCTGGAGGAGGGGATGCACTGTCCCAGTGATGAGCTGTCTTCATCCCTTCTGTAGCATAATGCCACTTGTCACTTACAATTGAACTGTCACTTCACAACTAACAACGTCAATCTGATCAGCAAGAGACTATTGGAGGAGTACTCTTCCCTGAGGACACCAAACTGGCACTGAGTCATTTGTCACCACTGTTGTCGTTGTCTTCCTGTGGCTATGATTGTTATTAATAATGATGATCATGATCATTAGGCCTAGAAGAGAATAATGATAAAATGGCTCTAATTAGGCATTATAAACACACCCTGTTCTTATCATTATGTTGTCTAGTATTAATTATAATTACTATAATCTCTATAACAATACGAACTTTCTTTTGCATTGTCTCCTATATGATCAAAGCATTGAAAGACATGATCTTGTTAACTTCATGACATGCCAGCAAAGGGAGTGTGGATTTCACATTGTGGCCCTGTGTGTTGGAGTAAATACGAACTGAAGGGGAGGTGATAAAGACCTCTGGGAATCAAAAGCAAAACACAGCAAAATAAACTATGGGTTGGCACATTGTGGGGAGGCATGTCTGAGGTTGTACAAAGTCTAAAATGAAATAGATTTCAGCAAGTTGAACTGCACCTTCCGTGTGAATTTCATGGCTGCCATTTCCCAGCTGTGTGACCTAGAGACACCTGCTTTGTCTCTCCAAGCACAATGATGAGTAGTGCTTTAGTGTCCTATTGTAATTAGGGGCAGCACATATTTTCCTGTTTTACTCTTTCTTTAGTTTAATGAAATAACACAATGCAGCCTGTTGTAGGGTCCCAGGCTGTGAATTCTTGGAGGAAAGCAAGAGCATATTTACTCCAGCACCTGGCACAGAGGTTGGCACCTGGTTGGTTTGTGCTTAATGAATGTTGGGTGACTAGGTCAAGATATCAAAGGAGGTAGCCTTATATAATTTAAGGCAAGGGGCCGTCCTATGTAGATTGATTAATGTCTGGTACAGAAATAAGCTTCTTAGATGCCTGAAGTCAGACCTTGTCTGCTCTTTGCCCCTTAGGCTCTGATTGCTTTCTGTCCCTCTGCCCCACTAGTGCTGGGTAGGGACCCATGGAGACTGCTATGGGAGGGGAGGCCCTGGGCTGGAGGCATTTAAAAATATGAATGTGTTTCCTGATGGTTGTGGCTGAGTTGGTTGGGCATTGTCCCTCAAAGTGAAAGGTTGCTGGTTCGATTCCTGGTCAGGGCACGTGCCTGGGTTGTGAGTTCGGTCCCTGGATGGGACATGTATTAAAGGCAACCGATCGATGTTTGTCTCTCACATTGATACTTCTCTCCTTCTCTTTCTCCCTCTCTTCCCTTCTCTCTAAAGATAAATAAATAAAATCTTCTTAAAAATACGGACATGACTGAAGGTGGCCCAATAATGCCCGCCATTATGATCGTCAGCCCAATGGGCTGTGTACCCCTGCTCATCTGCCACTGGGACTGGCCGCCCCTGCAGGACCACCTCTGAGCCCTGGTCCCCTTTTTAAACTCTTCCCTGGGCTCAGGGGATCTATTTGAGGTATCCCTAAGATGCCAGAAAATGGCATGTTCTCTTAGATATTCCAGAGTACCCCTTCTTTGCCTCTAGGTGGAGATGTGCTGATAAAAGTAAGACCAATTTGGTCTCAAATATTGGAAATTCCTCATTAGTAAGGACAAATTAATAAATTCTTAGTTGTCTTTTCAAAGTACTAATCACAAAGACTTAGCACATTGCTTTCTGGCTTTTAATGACCTGACCTCATTTACTCTTAGCAAGGCCAGCAGCTTCCTAGTGTTGTGACATCCAAAGGGCATTTCCAGGTCTGGCTGTAGGTCATTCTGTGCGAGTGTTTGTGGTCAGAGGTCATGTATTTGGGGTGGAAGGAACCTGGATCCACGTGGAGGGGAGCACCAAGGAGAGCTGACCCCCATAGAGACTGTGCCATGAACGAGAACTACACCTCTGTGACCCAAGGCCACTGAGATTTATTTTAGGTTGCTTGTTACAAGAGCTAGTGTGTCACTCTGAAAGCTATGGACACTATTAGGTTGGCCAAAAAGTGTGTTTAATTTTATTCTGTAAAATAAAAGATATATTTTTCATTTTCACCAATAACTTGGTTGATTTGGATATTTGGAATATGTAGGCTATCTCCTATGTGGTAGAACATTGATTGTTCTCAATTAATGACTGGATTTGATCACTGTCACTTGCACCTGGTCTACCTGACTGTGTAGCATTATCCAGTGAGAAATCTCCAGCATGAAACTTTGCAAACCACTTTTGACACGTTCAATCAAAAAACCAAACCAAGCAAAACCAAAAATAAAAATATCTTCTCCATACACTGCACAAATCTTTTGCCTTTCAGTTGTGTTTTCACCTTTCTTGAAATAACAAAGCATACTGTGCTAAACATGTTGCCTGTTTTCTTCCATCTTTAATATTAAAATGGTTACATAAAAATTTTTATTAAAACAAATACCCACTGATATGACAGATGTCACAGTACAGCCTAACAACATAGTTTCAAATGAAGTTAAAGACAACTAAGCACCCTGCCTGGTGGCTCAGTGGATAGACGCTGGCCTGCGAACCCAAAGGTCACTGGTTCGATTTCCAGTCAGGGCACATAACCAGTTTGCAAGTGAGGTCCATAGCTGGAGGCAGGCAAAAGGCAACTATGCATTGATATTTCTCTCCTTTTCTTCCTCCCTCCCTGCCTTTTGCTCTATAAACAATGAATAAAATCTTTAAAAAAAAAAGACAACTAAGCACCACTTGAGTCATCTTATGGAAAGAAACCAAAAGAACTTTTTGGCCAACCCAATATATTCCTGAAAAGTGGGGCGTTGATGAGATGGGAACTCAAGTGAGAGAGACGTTCTGCACTTGGTGGGGCTGCCCTTCCGCGGCCCCTGAGTTGAGCCCTCCCTGGTTCTCTCTCCTGATAATCCCAGACAACCTTCTAGAAGCGAACAGCTTGCTTTCTCCTCCTTCCTTGCCCGCCACTGGTGAAAATGGGGGAGACGGATGGCCCAGGAGGGCCAGAGTGAGGCACAGCACGTTCGCTCTTCACCAGCTTCTCTGCTGTGGCCTCGTCTCGCCCATATGCTGGCTCCTCAGCCTCTCCATAAGGCACGTTGCCCATGATCATGTACCTGCTCTAGGCCTACGGGCCAGGCAGAGGGACGGAGGCACAGACCCTCGGGGCGCACACGTGAGGTGGTCGCCGTTTCAGGCCAGCGAACGCTCCGTAGGCTTTCTGCTGGCTGCCAGCTCTCAGCTGTGTGTGCTGGAAACATCTTGAACAAAATGTCACCGAGAGCATCTCGGCAGTGTCCTGCTGACTGAGGACATGGGGTTGCCGAGTTTGCCATCTGCCGGCAGCCTCTCGGAGGTAATTATATCCGAGTCCCTCCAGTCCTGGAACAAGGGGCAGGTTAATGCATTTTCCTTCCTCTAGGAAGGTAATTTTCATTTTCTCAGTTCTTCTGGAGCTGCATAGTGTTACTGTCTCCAGGTGTGAGAGAGGCGCAGGGAGAGATGGGGAGCAGTGAGCGAAGAAGGGAAGGGGGCACAGGGGGAGGGGGCACAGGGTAGGACGTGATGTCGGGGAGAGCGAGGAACAGGCTCAGCTGCCACTGAGCCCAGAGAGGGGCACATATGCTGACTCTGGCAACTTTTAATTAAAGGATAGGCTGGAAGAATTCCACTATTATTACTGCTCAGCTTTCTGACTATTGTGGTTTAATGTCTTATTAGTGTGCTAGTCTGAAAGCATTTCCTTTTTTCTCTGATTGCTAATTTGCTTTGGAAAGAGGAAATGTGTCTGATAGCACTTGGAAGGAAAATATTTTCCAAAGTTGCTGAAAATAGAGATTTATGCTTTCCCCTGCTCTGCCTCTCCTCCTATTGCTTTTTGTTTGGAGTGGGAGGAAAGGAGAAGTTAGTTCTAACGTGAAGGGTGGTTGATGACACTCATTTGGCCAAGCAAGTCCTCCTTGGAAACTTTTTTTAAAGGCGGCTCCTCCAAGTCTCCTTTTCTGGGGCCTGAGTTGTAAGGTCCTTCTAATCGTGGGCGGCACCCAGGGCCCTTCTGGAGAAGGAGGAGTAGCAGCGTTCTTCTTGTACTTGTTAAGCTTTTATAACGAAAGGCTAGTGACTAAGACTGTAGGGTCACTAGACTGGGAAGCTGTCTAGGTGCCCTTGGGTCTGGTAATGAAAGGCTTGTAGACATTAAAAAGTCTGCTTTGGAACATTATTTCCAGTGTTCTCATAGCAAGTGTACAAATTAGGTTTTTTGATAGTTGTCGGATGGTAATGGGTGTGGGGAAATGCATGAGGAGGTGAGGGGGTTAAGAAGTACAAAATAGGTAGTTACAGAATAGTCATGGGGATGTAAAGTACAGAATAGGAACTGAAGTAGCCAGAGAACCTAGGTATGACCCATGGACATGAACAATGGTCAGGGGACTGCTTGAGGGGTTGCAGGGTACTGGGCAGAGCATGGCAAAGGGGGAAAAATTGGGACAACTATAATAGCATGGTCAATAAAATATAATAAAAGGTGGTGGATGAACTCTCTATTTTGGGGGACTGAGGGAGTTCCTGGGATAAGGGACTTTCAGTTTTAAAATGAAGGCAGTCCTGGACAGAATGGGACAAGTTAGTCACCATCCTAGTACAGGATCCTTTTTTGCTCCTCACAGCTGCCCTTGGTATATGTTCTATTTTAAATGGCTTTATTGATGCTTTAATTATTCTGTACATGGATGCTAATTACTCTACCAGTGAAGTAATATGATGGGTTTAGAGCTGTACAGGAGAATAAACACACCAAATATGAGTAATACCGGCTTGTATATTTGGAACAATTACCTTGGAGAGATTGTGTGCTTAGTTCATTGCTCAAAGCATGTTTGGAAATCCCAAATCTTGAGCTTTGTCATTAGACCCAATTTTTAGGGCCATTCAAGAGACAATCTCATTATTTTGCAGTTATATTTTTCAGCAAAATTACATTTTAGTAAATTGTCTCTGGTTTCACCTCTCTTGCTTGTCTAGTTTTGGCTAGAAAACAGTTTCTTCCCTACCTCTTGCATATTGCATGTTGTTATTTCCTTATGCAAACTTGTTAAACGGGCATGCATTTATAAGAGTAGAAAACATGGTTGATTATAATTGCAGATTGTTTTTAATGGCCACCAATATGGCTTAGTGAGTAACTAGAAGAAGGAACCCACTGAAAACTGAGGACATTACATACTATTGTAGGGTAACATTTGGTATAATGTCATTTAAATGTAATGTAAGCTTGGCAAGGATCCTGAATTTGGTAAATTAAAAGTAAGAATTGTAACAGTACTATACATGAAACCCCAAGAAAGGTTCAGAACAGAAGTTTAGCAGGATGTGTTAGGGTCAAACCATAATCACAGGATATTGATTATTTAAAGAAAAAGCAAGCCAGCAGGAAATATCAGTTTCTCTTTAAATTTAGTAGAAATATTATAGAGCCTATGCAAGCAATCTCAAAAAAGAAGAACCATTAAAACCATTTCCCCACTAAGAACATTTTATCTTTTATCACTTTTTAGTCTTACATTTCTGTAAAGCATTAGGTCAAGTATGAGTTGAACCAACTGCATTTCTTTTTTTTAGGTCAAATCATCCCATCAAGGATTGGCAGTTTAATATGGTTCCCCCCTAACATTATTTCTATCTGCTGAGGAAGAAATGAACTTTATAACCAGAGATAGCGAGTGACTGGAGAAACTAGGCAGAGGGCCCCCTAGCTGTTCTGATCCCCAGCAACGTATGTTTTCTGTGTTTTCTCCTTTGTGGCTCCATCCCAGGGACTGTTCCAAAGTAGTAACTTGGTGCTTTTAAAAAATGGCCACAGGTCTCTCCCATCGAGAGATAGAGTCAGTGTCCTCACACCTTGAATTTGGCAGCCTTGTGAATGTTCTAAGCAATAGAGGAACAGAGCATGGTAATGGCACTAAGGGAGCCCCAAGGCTGCTGTCACCAAAGGCCATGTGTTTTGGTTGGTGTGAAATGCTCATTCTTGTGATACTCCCTTGTGCAACCAGGTACCATAGTGTGAGAAGTGCAAGTCACAGGGAGAGGCCATAGGTAGGTGCTTCCACAGATAAGTGCACACATGGAACACAGACTGCCAGTCATTCCAGCCCAGGCAGCAGACATGTGAGTGAAGGTGCCTCCTTCCAGATGTCAGCCCCCAGCCATGGAGTCTTTCCAGCTGTGACTCTGGCCACCATGGAGCAGCGTAAGCTATCCTTTCAAGTCCTCAAATTCCTGACCCGCTGCATCCATGGGCATAATAAAATGACTGTTCTTTTAGGTCACTACATTTGCAGTGGCTTGTTATTCAGCAAAAGGTAACGGGGATGGGGACAGTGTAGAAAGAATATGTACTTCTTGTCTAGGAAGTCGGGCTTTATTCTCAGCTACGAACTGAGACGGGCACCCCTAGTCACCCATGTTCCAGCCTGCTGCTCTGCTTGCTGATTGATGGAGCTCAGGCTTGCTGTTGGCTGTGCAGGAGGAGAAGACATGAGTACAGGGGTGACACTGCCTCTAATTGGCTTGGTGATCTGAGAAGACTGAGGAGGTTTTCTGCCTACTGTGGGAATTCCGATCTGCAGACACTTGGGTTTGCCAGCAATGCCCCGTGAGAAGGGTGCTCTTGATTTGGTTCAGAGGAGTCCTCACATGTGTAAATCTCTTAATAGAAAAATCACTTTAAAAATATTTTTAAAGAAGTAGTGCATATATATTATAGCATGAATTGAAAATACAGACAAGCCAAAAGATGAAAACAAAAGAGATTTACAGTCCCATTCAAGAACAAGTGCAGTTAATATCTCTCAATTTTTGTTTTGGCATAAATCACATGGCCCAGTTGAATATAATATAATGTATGATAATAAAATTTAAAAACATATGTAGAATTTAAGGTATTGAATTACATGATCCATGTTTTTAAAAATTAAAATCAAATATTTTAAAACTAAAATATTACTGACAATATTCCATGCCTGCATATAAAGCACTAATATTTTTTGTCCTGATTGTACAAGATACATTGTAGGATTGCACTGTAATTTGTTGCTTTCTCTGTTGATGGATGTTTACACTTTTTTTTTGTATTTCCATTATACAAATCATGCTGTTATCACCTTCTAAAGATAGTGTTTAAATGTTTCAGGCTGGCTGTTGGTTGATACTATTTCTTATCTTATTCCAGGCACATTTTTAATAGGAAATGTTTTCCCTTATCCCTTAGGTCTGTTTTCCCCTCCCTTCAAATTACACACACACACACACACACACAGAGTCAGAGAGAGAACATGCATAAACACACAGGGAAATTCCACAGAAGATGGCCATGGGATCTTGAGGTTAGATGCTTTCAAAGTGAGTAAGCATTTTCTGTCTCGGACTTTGTGCAAAGCCATACCAAACACCTGCTCCTGCAAAGAAAGAAATATTTAAAGTAGCTTAGGCCAGACATGAGAGGCTTTTCCTTCCTTCAAGGTTGTATTTGTAAAAACGCCCCCTGTGGTTTTTGCAAGTGGGAAATGTCAGCCTAAATGTAAAATAAAAATGGGCTGGTCAGCTAGTTGGTTTAGGTTTTCTAAAATGGAGGAAGTAAAATGCAGGTTTAAGATGATATCTAGTACATTAATGAAGATACACCATTATTGTGTTTTTTCTTTTTCCTTCTTCATTCAATTTCTTTTCTTTTCTTTTTTCTTTTTTTTTGCCTCTAAGCAAAAGACCCAAAAGGATTCCTTGCTTTTGTTAACTGAAAATTGGTTGAGTATAGGTTATTTTTGACATTCTTTGGTGGAGTGACCTGCAGGTATTTTATACAATAGCAATGTTGCTCAGAGGAACCACTTGGAATTTGGATTTCACTATAATGATATAAAAGGCAGCTGAGAGGCACTCTTTTGATATGGTTTGAACTTCTTTTGTTAACTTTCCAAATCTTTAGTATTAATATATTCAACAGCTCAGGACATTAACTTTGAGTTGACTGGATGGTTTTTGATAAGAGGGTAAGTGTGGAAGCAGTTGAAGGTTAGGGGCAAACTTAGGTTTTGCTGTCAGCCTGGGTTGAGTTAGATGCCAGTCCCATCACTGATGTGCTTTGAGGCCTGCAGTGTAATTGAATCTTGCTGAGCCCAAGTTTCCTATTTTGTATGAATGCAGACTGCACAGGGTTAGCTTTGTGAGGGAAACTGGAGGTCAACATGAAGCGACTGGCACATGATAATTGCTCACAAATGGTGGTTTCCATCTTTGCTTCAGACAGTTACTTACATATTATAGTGGAATGAACTGGAGAAAATGAAATTCACTAGAATTCTGTGGACAGTGAAAGGTATATCTGAGGGAAAGCATTTTTAGAGGAGCGTAGGTTTGTCTAGCTACCCCTGTCCTCATCTGCCCCAAAGAGCCAGGATATATTCTAAATGTCTTTTGTGTGGTGAATGGAAGCTGTTTTATTGGTTGGTCCAGAGGTGTTGGGAGACAAACCTGGAGGTAACCCATCTCCAAGTGTCACCCTACATTCCAGGAAACTTCCCCAGAACATGAAATATGTAATCTCAGCTGTGGGTTGTTTTTTTTTTTTTTTTTTTTCTGGTAGCTGGTAAAGGGACTGAGGGTGCTATGGAATGAAGGCAAGCCAGAGATTCAGAGGCAACAGGAGCTGGAGGAAACGGGCTTTTGAGCTTGCAGATATTGTGGAGAGGGCTTTCGACTGTTAGAGGCAATGGGGTTGGGGGTCAGGACAAGTTTAACTGAATCCCCCAGTGGCAGACTGACTTCTGGGTTAGTTTTTCCTCTTTAAGTTTGGGCATCATTTGTGATTAATGCTTCTATTTGCATCTCTTTCAGATGCTGGGGCAAATGTGATTTAGTCAAAACACCAGGAAATAGGAACTTTGAGTTCAAGTCTGCCATCTTTCAGATAGGTTAAAAAATCCTTTGACTGGCTAGCATTTTTATTACCTTGTAAAATATTTTGTGGCTTTCTCCATAAATCCTACTCAGAAATCACATATCTGGTAGCATGGATAGGTCAGGGCTGAATGGAATCTGAAATATACGCAAGAAATCTACTTGTTTGTTTGCCAGAATATAATTTCTTTCTATTCTTACCCATCCTCATCCCCCACCTTCCCACTTCTCCCAGATCTTGGGCTTGGGCTTGTCTGCAAGTTTATATTATGCATTTTACACTCTACAGTCTTTTCTGTTCAAGGACACAGACTGTAAGTCAAGAGCTAGAGTTGAGATTATTCAACAGAAACAATTCAAGCCAGAAGGGAATGGCAAAAAGTATTTCAAGTAATGGTAAACAAAGGCCTGCAACCAAGAATACTCTACCCAGCAAGGCTCTCATTCAAGATAGAAGGAGAAATAAGGAGCTTCCCAGGCAAAAAAAGACTAAAAGAACACATCTCTACCAAACCAGCATTGCAAGAAATGCTAAAGGGTCTGCTTTATAAATAAATAAATAAATAAAATGAAGAAACAGAGAAAGCCAAAGAGGAATATAGATACAAAGGGAGAAAATGGAAATGAATAAGTATCAATCAATAATAACCTTAAGTGTAAATGGATTAAATGCACCAATCAAAAGACATAGGGTAGCCGAATGGATGACCCACATATATGCTGTCTTTAAGAGACCCACCTCAGAACAAAAGATCGACACAGATTGAATGTGAAGGGATGGAAAAATATATATCAAGCAAATGGACACGAAAAAAAAGCTGGAGTAGCAATACTGATTTCAGACAAAATAGATTTTACAATGAAGGCCATAAAAAGGGACAAAGATGGAGATTTCATAATACTTAAGGGAACAATCCATCAAGAAGAAATAACTCTGATAAATATATATGTACCCAACATAGGAGCTCCGAAATATATAAGGAAAATCTGGGAAGACTTTAAGAAAGATATAGACAGCAACACACTAATAGTAGTTTTAGTACCCCACTATCAACAATGGACAGATCTTCCAAACAAAAAATCCCCAAAGATGTTGTGGCATTGAACAACACTCTAGAGGAAATAGACCTAACTGATGTATACAGAGTCTTTTACCCCAAAGAAGCAAAACATACATTCTTTTCAAATGCACATGGATCATTCTCTAAGATAGACCACATGGTATGTCACAAGACAAGTTTCCACAAATACAGGAAAATTGAAATCATACAAAATATCTTCTCAGATCACAATGGCTTGAAACTAGAAACCAATCTCAAGGGAAAAACCCAAAAATTCTCTAACTCATGGAGACTGAATAACATGCTTTTAAGCAATGAAGGGATTAACAATGAGATCAAAGATGAAATCAAAAAGTTTCTGGAAACAAATGACAATGAACACACAACAGCCCAAAACCTATAGGATACAGCAAAGGCAGTTCTCGGGGGGAAATTTATAGCAATACAGGCCTTCCTAAAAAGGTCACATGAAGTTTATAAAAACAACCTAACCACAAAGCTGCAAGAACTAGAGGAGCAACAACAAACAAAGCCCAGAGCAAGTAGAAGGAAGGAAAACATCAAGATCAGAGCAGAACTAAATAACTCAGAGATTCAAACTACAATTGGAAGAATCAACAGGTCCAGGAGCTGGTTCTTTGAAAAAATAAACAAAATTGATAAGCCCTTATCCAGACTCATCAAGAAGAAGAGAGACAGGACCCAAATAAACAGAATCAAAACTGACAGAGGAGAAATAACAACTGATATGTATAATCTACCAAAACTGAACCCAGAAGAAGCAGAAAGCCTGAATAGGCCAATAACAACTAGTGAAATTAAAGAAGTAGTCCAAAATCTCCCAAAGCACAAAAGCCCTGGACCAGATGGCTACACAGGTGAATTTTACCAAACATTTAAAGAAGAACTAACTCCTATCCTCCTCAAACTATACCAAAAAATTCAGGAAGAGGGAAGACTCCCAAACTCTTTCTATGAGGCCAATATTATTCTAATCCCAAAACCAGGGCAAGACACAACTAAGAAAGA
>PVIW01007684.1:0-69685 GCA_004026585.1 Noctilio leporinus
CTTGTTCTTCTTTCTCAAGATTGTGGTGGCTATTCGTGGGCGTTTTTGGCTCCATATAAATTTTTGAAGTATTTTTTCTATTTCTGTGAAGTCTGTCATTGGTATTTTAATTGGGATTGCATTGAATATGTAGATTGCTTTGGGTAGTATGGACATTTTAATGATGTTAAGAATTTGGTGAATCTTATCATCCAGATACTTAAAATATTTTCTTTTTAGTATTTAAAAAAACTTTTTCTTATGTGTATATGTGTATGTAATGTTTTATGTTTTGTAGATGTTTACTAATTATTCTTTAAATCCTATAATAGAGATATTTAAATCTTTAAGTCTTTTTTTTAGTTCTAAGCATCAAAAATATTGTGACATGAGCAGCTTTTGTATAGAGCTTCATCTGTATTTAAAAATTATTTCCTGAGGCAAAGTAACTACAAATAGGATGACTAGTTTAAAGGCTATAAGTAGTTTCAGGATCTGAAATCATATTCCTATTTTTTTCCTATAAAGAGTAAATTAACAATCACACTGTTCTTTGCTAGAGGATTGGACAAAGAAGATGTGGTACCATACATATAATGGAATACTCCTATTCAGCAATGAGAAAAGATGAAATACTGCCATTTGCAACAACATGGATGGACCTTGAAAATATTATGCTAAGCAAAATAAATCATACAGAAAAGTCTAAGAACTATATAATTTCACCTATATGAGGGAATAAAATTGAAACTCATGAACCCAGACAACAGCATGGTGGTTATCAGAGGGAAGGGGGTGAGTTGGTGGTAGAGAGTAAAGGGGGCCAAATATATGGTGATGGAAGATGATTTGGCTTTGGGTGCTAGGCACATAATGCAATATGAGGATCATGTACCTTAGAAATCTACACTTCAAACCATGTAATCTTATTGACCAAAGTCACCCCAAAAATGTTAATTTAAAAAAGTATGCTTATCATGTAAAAGTAAATTAATTTATACTTCCATCAGCAAAAGAGAACTGCCCACTTCATTGTACCCTTATCAGCATTGTTATTATCTTCTCTTTTAACCTGTGCTTATTTGGTTATTATTTTTTAACTTTCATTTTGGGTTATTGCTTAGAATAAAAATTTTTTTATACATTTTTATTATAAACTTACACTTACTTTTTTAAAAAAATATACTTTCTGTTGAAATGTGGAGAAAGATCCTGGGACATTTCATCTCATTGCTAATAGTTCTTGGATTAAAAAAAAAAAAAGACTAGGAAGACAAGTTCTTATAATGATACTGCAGATCTTCATATAATTAGTATTTTAACTTTCTTAATTCTGAATGATGTTACTTTACCCCTCCTAACAAGTAAAACCCATCTTCAGGATGATCAAAAGCATGTATTAAGTAGTTGTCTTTCACATGGCATTGGGGCCAAAAGGAGAGCGGTTCATTTAGCCACCTGCCCTGCCGATTCCCAAGCTTAGCCCTTGTGGGGGGCTGGGGGGGGAATGCTACTGAATTACTGCATTTATTTTGAAAACTAGTTATTCAGTGTCCAGTATCTAGACATATTAATGAGTACTTTGGTCACCTCAGGATTCAAGTGATTTTAAATATATCCCTTATTTTTTTTCTCCCCACTTTTCAGCTTTTCCACACAACATTGCTTATACTCCAATTGGAAGGTGCAAACTGAAAACCATCGCCAGGCTTCACAATTGTGTGTCAGTCACCCTCCCACCTAAATATATATTACTCAACATCCAGAACGAATCAGGAGCAAGAGCTTTAAATAAAAGAGAATTCTTTGTTTTAACTTTGACAACACTTTCTATTTATACATTCCTTAATACTTCAGGGATAAATACCCCTTGACTCTGGGATGTGAGCTTCTTCAACCTTGAACTGAAAACTTCCTCTGGGTATTTGGCTCAGTGACTATCTTTCCAAAGCCATCCAAGCAGTGCTGCCACATGGGAGCTATTTTAAGGTCTCTCATGCAGCCCAAGGTGGATTTCTGGGCTCTAGAAGATACCCCTTAATGCTTCTGTGTTTATGGGCAGACAGGTCACTCTGCATCTTGGGACTCCTATTGTTCACAGAGCAGAGATGCTGACCACTGAGAGGTGGGCACAGCAGGGCAGCTGCCCTGCAAAGATACACACTGAGCCAGATCACACCGTGCTCTGACCCTTGGTGCCTGCATGGCCTCAGCCACTTCCCACAGCCTCACCTTCCTTATCTGCAAAATAAGGGAGCATATGGTCACAAAGATCTGAAGATTTCTCTCATTTTAGTACAGATGAATGCATCTCACTGTGCTAGCCTCCATAGACTTTAAATTTTCTTACCTTAGAGCATTATGTAAATAAACAGTTTAGATGCCAACCAAGAGCATCAGTCATTAATTTCCTTTTTTCCCCCCTCCAAACTACAGGAACAAATAAAAAATATCCCTAACATAGGTAAAGGATCAGAGACTCAGGACACATATGGCAAAGCCATAGTGGTTTGAAAAGTAATAAACAAACCTCATTTCAAATGGAATTAGGAGGCTAGAAAAGAGAACTTTCATGCATGTCACTCACCACACACTACAGACTCCAACAGGAAGACAGTACCTTGGGTCTCTGACTGGAAGTGATATTACTTGACCACCTCAGCAGGAGGAAGAAGAGATTCCTCTTCTCCTGGTAACAGCACAACCAATGGCAGGCTGTCATAGCTCAGCTAATGAAAAGTTGCTGTTCTTTGAATTGTCAGTTTCCACCGATGGACTGTTTGTTTATAATAGCCCCTCCCAAGTCCACAAACAACTGTCCTCTCCTTTGTTTCTCTGGCCTTGCATTTGATTCCCCATTAGACAGCATGTTGTGGACTGTGGTTCTTTGTTCCCAAATAAACCGTTTTCGCTGGAGAAATACCTGGCTTTTGAACAGAAATACCTTTGTTTAAAGTAAATAGTTGTTAACTTTAGGTTGTGAGGTTCCGAGCCTAAATGGTGGGAGAACCCCAACAGCAGACACAGACAGAGACAGTTAAGCTATAAAGGGGTTCTGGCTAACATAGAGAAGGTATTGGAGTAGATCATCAGAAGGATGTGACTGCTGTTGACCCTTAAGCTGGACCCAGGCCATGAGAGGTTCCTCACCACCTACCTTGCCCTTGGAATTTATGTTCTGCCCATCGTTCCCCTACTAGGAACTGTTTCAAGAATGCAACTTAGAGAGTAGGTGTTGACACCATCTGAACTTAATACTGAATTAAACCTTATTAGAGGTCTCCAGATAAACTTTTGAGATTCTGGCAGGCAAGTGTGAAGATGTTTTCATCTTGTGGCCACCTAGGACATGCCTCATACCTTACTTAGTTCCCTTTCTTGTTAAACCTGCTGCTTACCAATCTGGAGAGTTCTGCCTCTTTTACCTCTCCCTGCTTTCTTTGTGTTAGCAACCAAAAGAAGGTCTATAGAAACTCTTTTTCTAATTAAGACAAGACAGTTTTGCATTATAAGACATGATATTTTCTTGAAGTACAGGACTGGCAGCTCTCCTCCACAAGGCTCTGAAGAAATAGATGTGAGAGTCCAAATGAAACATTGGAAACTAGGACAGTACTGGAAAGCTGAGCCAGTACCATGATAATAGAATTCTAGAGTTCATTCTTAATGAAGAAAAATGTATTTAAAATGTTTAGATGTTTAACAAATTTGTGACTTGCTTATTTAAGGTGTGGTTTGGTTTCTTGGTTTATAAAACCTCAATGAAAGCGTTTTATTTAAATGTAGTTGGAGTTGAGAAATGTAAACTTAGGTAGAATCAATTCTATATGTGGTTAGTGGTTAGCTCCAATAGTAACCAGTAGATAATAGGCATCTTTAGCTCTAATGTTGCCCACTTCAGGGACAATGCCTAAAATGGCACCTGTAGAGGTGGCGATGAGTCTACCCATATGCATGCTTATGAGGCTTATCTTGTCAAGGCAATATTTGGAAAATTGGTCAGCTATGAATAGGCATCCAAAGTATAAAATTTATGATGGATAAGCATATGTTTCTCTGATCTATACTTTTTTTAAGGTTTTATTTTTTTACTATTTTTAAAGATTTTATTTTATTATTTTTAGAGAGAGAAGAAGGGGGAGAGGGAGAGAGACATCAACGTATGGTTGCCTTTCACCTGCCTCCAGCTATGGACCTGGCTGGAGACATGGCTTGCAACCTGGTTATGGGCCCTGGCTGGGAACTGAACCAGCCAGGGCTTCTTATCTGTACTTTTTATGCATCTTTTGCTAAGATAGTGAAATAGCATGGGCTGCTATCTCACTGCATTGAAAACAACCCTGAGGAATCTATAGAAGTGAGAGAGAAATGGAGAGCTCAGAACTAGAAAGCAAACTAAACAGACAAAAACACTGTGGGAGGCTAAATTCTGTTTTGAGCTGGTGCAAGTGGACAGACTTCCAAATATGAAGGGCTGCACACTGTATGTAAGAAGCTTCTTTGCCTTTCCTCTGCATTTTTTGAGCCGATGCTACCCCTTTCACCAGTGAAGTCATTGGTTAAAGCCAGATATAAAGACCTTCTCAGCACCAGTTGTCATATAACGGAGGCACAAGCTCTGCTAATTGAGTTAATGAAAAGAGACTTTGAGGATTCTAAGACTCATTCTCTCACATGTATGACAGTTGGTGCTGGCTGTCAGCTGGTCCCTTAGCTTGAATTATTGGCTGAAACACCAACATGTAGCTTGAGCTTCCTCCTATGATGGTAACTGGGTTCCAAGAAAGAGAGATCCAGGAAGAAAGTGTATTCCCTCTTATGGTAGTTGGACATTATGCTTTATTGTATTTATGGAGGTAGTGACAAAGTTTTGTCCAGGTTCAAGAGTTTTGGAAATAGATTTCACCTCTTGATTGGAATGTGACATGATTCTATATGCGTGTATAAAAATGAAATATTGTCAACATTTTTGGAAAATAAACTTGTCACATAAAATTATTTCTAAATAAGGACCAGGAACTGGATAACAAATGTCATCTGTATCAGGAGGTTAGGCTGATGGAAAAAGACTTTGAATTCAAATTCAGGGGCAACAGCCTGCCAGAACTCTGTCTAGTCAAGTCCTATGATAGAACTCATTTCAAGGGGAGAATACCAGACAGAAAAGCTTTGCTCAGGAATAAATCACTCCCCACAGTGATTAAAAACTATTTGAATGCATTTTCATGGATTGTTCTTGTCAAGGATGACTAAGGGATAAAGTATTTAGAAAAGGGAAAAGGGCTTACTTCTTAAGACTGTAAGAGGGACCAGCTCTAAAAGGATGAGTTCACAAACTAAAAAATACATTTTTTAAAGAAAAAAATTCCCTTGGATCACCAAGGTGATCATGTTTATCAGCCAGCTCTTGTCAATGTGCTGTGTAACAAACTACTACAAACCCTAATAACTTAACAAGCACATAAGCTGATCAGCTGGAGTTTGTTTGGTCTAGTTTGGGTTTGGCTGTTGGCTCCAGGCTTAATTTTGGGCTCAAGTCTGCTCCAAGGGTCTCCTATCCTCCTTGGTCTGATGTGCTATTTAGGGGATGTTCTTCCCAAATGATGGCAAGAAGCTCATGGGTGAGTGGATAAAGGTGATACTTTTCAAAAACTGGGGTCTAAACTGGACAACTGTTACTTTCAACCCATTGGTCAAAACAAGCTACATGACCATTCCCAACATCAATAGTGTGGGGAAGTAGATTCATCTTCAGTGAGTGGAGCTGCAAAGCCACATGTCAAAAAGCAAGGATAGAAGGAGAGATGAAGAACTGAAAACAATGGTACATACTACCAAACTGGCTGTCCAGAAAACAGCAATTTTTCTTACATGGTTTCCATATCAACAAACATTGTGGTACACACACACACACACACACATACACACACACACACGTTTCAGACATTGTTTTTGTTTGTGAGTCATCTTCTTATGGGGAAGGCCCACTTATTTTTGGGTTTAGAACTTGACAAGGGAATCTTCTGAAAACATTTTGAGGGATTTATTACTTGTTTGTTTTTCCTGACTGTGGAAAGTGGTAGTCATTTTTTGTCCATGAAGGTAACAGGCATCCTCTGTTCTACATAAGGAACTCCTGTCTAAATCTGACATTGGGAGTTAAAGTAGTATAATATAATATGAGCCTAAATATTATTAGCTGTGGTCACATGTGAATTGTATGAGTATCAGGCTAAGGAGGTTGAATTCACCCTTTGAGAAGTCATCAGGAAGATTTCACTGCATTAGACTTGAATGTGTCAGGTTTATGTTTTTGAAACATGACTCTAATGACAATTGAAGGAAGAGAAAATTTATCCTGATGCAAGGTAAACAATGATTATTATTCTAAAAGAGAAATACAGCAACAGGAGGACAGAGCATGGGGAGATTAATCCCACAGGAGAATTGGGGGAAGTCCACTAAATAAAATGAAATCAGAAGGACTTAAATAAATTGAAAACAAGTGATGGGAGAGGGAAGGCAACTAATGAAGAAGGCAGAATATTCATTTATTTAGCAAATATTTATTGCATGCTACTAGGTTCTAGGCACTGTGTTAGGTATTGGGGGTGAAATTTTGGACAAAACCAAAATTATTTTCTGCCATTGAGGAGTTTACATCTAGTGGAGATTTAGAACAAACCAGACATGAATACAAATAAATGTAAAACTATAACAAGCCCTGTGAAGGAGAGATACAAAGTGCTGAGGGACTCTACAATGAGTTTGCTCTGGTCAGGTTAGGGACATCAGGGAATTCTTCCATTAAGAAGCAACAAGGAGGCCATGGTCTGAAGGATTAGTAGGGGTTAATTAGATGAAGAGAAACGGATGCCATCTGACAGTATTGAGGACTTACTATATGCCAGATGTTTCTTCAATGCCTTAATGAATCAAACTTTTTCATTTTCAGAATAAATCTGTGTATAGGCTTTGTTACAGACATATTAAAGATATTGAAATGGCAGTTCTCTGAGGGTTCAAGGTTATACAGCTAGTACATAGTACAGCTGGCATATGAGCCAAGATGGATGACTATTCCAATGCTGCAGTTCTTTCTGTTCTCATTATACCACCTCCCCAGGCAAGGAAGAGAATCCAGGCAGAAGAAATGACATGTTCAGGGCTCCAGCGGAGGCATGTCTGGAACTGAAATGAGACAATGTGCTGCAAGCAAAAATAGCAAGAAATGGAGTGAGACAGAAAAGGCCACTGATACAGGGCTTTGTAGTGCATGTGAAAACTTTTTGTTTTTGTGTGTTTTAAAGCAATTGTAAGACACTGGAGCATTTTAAGCAGTGAGATTATGTTTTATATATTCATTTTGAAAGTACTGTGGAGAGGGGACAGGAGAGCAAAGTAGACACAAATGGACAAATTTGGTGGCTATTGTAAGCAAAAAGTGATGGTAGTTTATAAAAGGCTGTTGTTACAAGAGATGGACAGCTGGGAGTAGATCTTAGCTTCCTGGAAGATAACATTGCTTGTACTCTCTGAATCGACTATGAGAGGGTAAGGGTAGGGGAAGATAGGTGTTCAGAATGACTTATTTTTTCCCTGGCTTGTGCAATTGGACATCTGGCACCAGAAAAGACAGGTTCACTTGATGGATTATTTTGGGGACTGGGCAAGGTTAAGGCTGGTAGGTTTGGGGACTGGAATATGAGGAAATGAGAGAGAGTTCAGGATCTATAATAACTGTAGTAGGGAGTACCCTGCTTGTCTATAGCTTTTTCTCTTATTCTGCAGATTTGTAGTTGTCAGGTGCCATAAAATAGGGAAGCAACTAAAAATAGGAAAGCACATTGGCTTCCTATGGGTTAGATATAGAGATAAGAATCACTTTATTAAGCTCAGGTTTATTTCTAGAAATATTGGGTCTTCTGGTGTTGGCAATGAAATTCAAATGGTAGAAGAACCATAAAGCTAAATAATGTCAACTAATTTTGAATCAACTATGAGTTATTTTTTTCATCATCTAGCTTGATGTAATATAGGGTTCTAGGATTATATTGTATGATACCTCAAAGAATGAAGCATTATGCTCCTTTCCTTCCAAGCTCAAATGCATTAAATTGCCACAAACTACCCTATTGTTTTCCCTTAAAAATAGTCATAGGAAACTAACTTTTATTTTTTTTATAGGAAAAACAGCATAACATTTTCCAGGTCCATTCATGCTGTCACAACAGGTATTTGTTTTCTGAAAACAAGAAACTAAATCTTGCAAGCTCTTTTGTTTATATGAAAATCAGGTTGATTGAAATAAATGCCTTGCCTTAAAAGGGAAGACCATCTTATCTATTGCAAAAATTTAATTAAACTTAGAAGTGCCATAAAATGTAATTGAATATTTTAAGCAAGTAGACTGGAATAGAAGTGTCAGGTGATAAACAGGATACTAAATGTGTTTCAAAGTGAGATTCAAATATAACAGAAAATGCCCCACTAGAAGCTATTCTTGATTATGCTTTACTTTTGGATCACTTGTAAAGAGTTAATAAGGGTACTTAAACCCATAAATTTAATTTTGCTTTTATGCTCTATTCTTGAGATAGCAAATTATCATGAGCTATAAAACACACATGGAAGGTTATTTTCTAACTCTTGATTACATTCATTGTGAGAACTTTACAGCTCCATCAGAAACATGATCTAGGCAGTTTTTCAGTGAATTTGGATGACAGACAGACAACAAAGATGATTTACCCAGTGGTTCTCAACAATACCATTCTGACACCCTAGGAATTATTTTAAAAATTTGTGGAGGCATTTTGGATCATTACAATGATTGGGGGACCTTATTGGTGATCCATGGGTGGGGCCAAGATGTCAGCTATCTTGCTATCACAGTTTTATAAAAATATAACTTTTCATATACTGTACTATATAACCACTGAATATTTTATTTGTCACTCACACAAGAACCTTCATTTATAATTATCTGAGCTTAGAGTGTCACTTGGGTTTATATGTCAACAGAGAGCTTGATTTTTCTTTCTAGGGCTTTTTGTTTTTATCTTTTTTATTGAATTTATTGAGATGGCACTGGTTAACAAAATTATACAGGTTTCAGGTGTGTAATTCTACAACACACCATCTGTACACCATATTGTATGTTTACCACCCTAAGTGAGTTTCCATCCATCACCATTTGTCCCTCCTATATTTTCCTCCACCTGTTCCCCCCTTCCCTCCCCCTAGCAGTCAGCACACTGTTGTCTGTGTCCAAGAGTTCTTTGTCTTTTTTTGTCAATCCTTCCACCCCCCACAGCCTCCTTCCCGCAACAGTTTCAACCTGCTCTCTATTTATGAGTCTGTCTCCATTTTGCTTATTAGTTCATTTTGTTCATTAGATTCTACATATGAGTGAAACCATATGGTACTTGCCTTTCTCAAACTAGCTTATTTCACTTAGTGTAATGTTTTCCGGATTCATCCATGCTATTACAAAGGGTAAACTGAATTTTCTAGAAATGCTGTTGTAATATACAATAATGTACAATTGACCCTTGAACAACATGGGAGCTAGGTACACTGACCCCTGAACAGTGGGAAATCTGAGTATAACTCTCCCCAAACTTGACTATAGTTAGCTCTCTGTATCCATAGGGTGTGAACCCCATGGATACAAAGGTTCAATAAATGCTGTGTTTTAAAAAGTCCACATATATATGGACCTACACTTTCAAACCTGTGTTGTTCAAGGGTCAATTGTACATTGAAGAAAAATTTGTATACTGTCTTAATTTTATTTTAACAATAATGTGATTTCCACTGATAAATCATGCCATCAATGAAAATGCCTGCTGCTTATAATAGATGAATTTGAGCAATATACTCCAAACTCATCAGTATGCATTTACTGCTGCTATCCCCTTCATGGCAATCCTATGTACAGCTGTGAGAATTTGACTTCATTATGTCTTCCCAGGTAGTGGCAATACTACAATGTAGCTGTGCCTGAGAACTTATATCTCAAAATACCAATTAATTTATTACACATTGTTTTCTGTTTAACATATATATTTATATATTTGATAATTATTGGTATAGAGAGTTATACTATCTATGAAAGTGTTCATACAAAATCTATGTTACAAAGGGGAATGTTAGGTCCAACAGAATTGAGTCTGAACATCACTCAAGGATATATGTGAATTATATAAATTATAAAAGGCAAAGAAAAGACACTTGAATCTGTTGCAGTTAGAGACTAGGATATGGAAAGTAGAAAGAAATATCCAATATTTGAGTATGGATGTTTGGTTTGAAAGGCATATTCAAGTAAAACATGCTACTAATTGTTTATATTATATCGTATGTGCATATATCAGAGTGGTATTATTTTAAAATTATATTGTACTGATTATGCTACAAAAGTTGTTCCAATTTTTCCCTCTTCCTCTCTCCACCCAGCATCCCCCATTCTCTCAAGCAATCCCTACACCATTGTTCATGTCCATGGGTCATACATATAAGTAAGTTCGTTGGCTACTCCATTTCCTATACAGTATTTTACATACCCATGACTATTCTTTTTAAGTCTATTTTATTAATTATGCTCTTTGCAATTGTTCTAGTTTCTTTGCTCTTTGCTCCCTTCTGCTCCCTCCAGCAATCCCATCCCCCTTAGTTCATGTCCATGGGTTATGCATGTAAGTTCTCTGGCTTCACCCTTTCCTATATTATTCTTAACTTCACCCTATCTATTTTGTACCTACCAGTTATGGTTCTTAATACCTGCACCATTTCCCCATTTCTCTTCTTTTTACCTCCTAGCTAATAACCATCCCGATGATCCCTATACCTATAATTCTGTTCCAATTTTGGTTATTTGCTTAGTTTGTTTTCATTTTTATTTTTTTAGGTTCTGTTGATGATGGTTGTGAGTTTCTTGTCATTTTAGTGTTCATAGTTTTGATCCTCTTTTTCTTAAATAAGTCCCTTTAACATTTCATATACTAATGGCTTGATGATGATGTACTCCTTTAGTTTTACCTTGTCTGGGACTGGCACTTCTCTAGCTGTTGCCTTGGCCATTGTGGTTCCCAAAGCGGGTGGGTGGGTCTGCAGGACTGTGGGGGCCCTCTGAACAGATGGAATTTACTGAGTGACTGGTAATTTCTTCCTCCATCCTAACCCCCACTGGTTTTCACAGTCAGAAGCACTATGACTCTATTTTTCCTGGTGCTGGATCATGGACTGCACGGTCTGCTTCAGGATCATTTTTCAGATTTAAATGCATGACTGTACTTTTCACCATGGCCTCAGCTTTCATGCTGCCACTGCTGTTCTCCTTCCCAGCTCTGCCCCTCCTACCTGTCTGACTATTTCTTTACTTCTTCATTTGTTGCACTTCCATGTAGTTTGATTTTCTGAAATTTCTGTGTTATTATTATTTAGTTTTGAGGTAGATGTAAAATTTCTTCTAGTTGTGAAGGACATGCAACATATCTACCTATGCCTCTATTTTGGCCTGAAGTGACTTCCTAAATCTGTAGCATATATAAGTATTTAAATTCTATATTTTATGTAATGTAAGGTTTTCAAAGTATTCTAAAATTTATTTAGCTATTTTTCAATGTGATTTATCTTTCTGAGGGATAAAGAATTTTTATATATGTTGATATATTTACATTTATATCTATATCATCTATATCTATATTTATATCTATCTATCTATCTATCTATTTATCTTTCTATCTATGTACTTTTAATACTTACACAGGCTGTTTTTTGCTGAGAGGAAAAGGGAGGAGAGAGAGAGGGGGAGAGAGAGATGTAAGAGAGAAGAGAAACATTAGTCATTTGACTTGTATAAGTGCCTTGACTGGGGATCAAACCTGCAGTCTTTTTGTGTGCAAGACAACACTCCAACTGAGCCACTTGGCCAGAGCTAAGAGCTAAGAGAATTTTTAAAATAACATCACCATTATATATCAAAGTAGTACATTACCCCTTAGTAGTGTGGTTCTACAGTTTCCAATATGCCAAATTTTACTCTATGTTTGCATGCACAAAGAGAAAAAGAACAATAAATTGAAAATTTGTGTGAAAAAATAATAAAGGAAAACTTCCCAAGTTTGGCAAAGGAAATAGACATTCAAGTCCAGGAAGCACAGAGAGTCCCAAACAAGCTAGACCCAAATTGGACCACACCAAGATATATCATAATTAAAATGCCAAAAGATAAAGATAAAGAGAGAACCTTAAAAGCAACTAGAGAAAAGAAGAGTTACCTAGAAAGGGTTTCCTATAAGACTCTCAGCTGATTTCTCAAAAGAAACTTTGCAGGCAAAAGGGGACTGGCAAGAAGTATTCAAAGTGATAAAAAGCAAGGGCATATAGCCAAGATTATGCTATCTAGCAAAGCTACCATTTAGAATGGTGTAGATGGAAAGCTATCATTTTCAGGCCCTGGCTGGTAGCACAGTGGTTAAGGCGCTGGCCTGAAAACTCAAAGGTCGCAGGTTCGATTCCCCAGCCAGGGCATATAACCAGGTTGCAAACCAGGTCTCCAGTCAGGTTGTGGCTGGAGGCAGGTGAAATGCAACCCTACATGGATGTCTCTCTCCCTCTCTGCCTCTCTCCCTTCCCCTCTTTCTAAAAATAATGAAATAAAATCTTAAAAAAAAAAGAAAGCTATAATTTTCGTATTTGTGCAATGTAACATGCTGTTTACTCAATGGGGCCCAACATTTTCCTCAATCAGGAGGCTAGAAGTTCATGAAATTTATTGTGGAAACAGGATGAAAAGTTCTGATTCTCCATCGTGAACTTTCAAGTCTAGTTTCTGGGTTTGAGATGTTCTGTTACTTAGATCAGGTAATATTTTTGAATATTATTCCTAATAACCATCCTTTTTATTTCTAAGAAAACCATAACTAATGAGCCATGGTCAGATCCACAAGGGTCAAAAACATTCAAATGCATTTCTGTTTTCTCTTGCCCTTTACAGAAGTTATGCCTACCTTCCTTCTAACACTTACCCACTGTCACTTGGTCAGGATCTAACTATCTCATTTAAATCAGGGAGCATATCTTAGTAGTGGCATCTCCCACTTCATCTTGCCTATGCAGACTAGTCCCACTGAACTTCTTCAGATACTTGCACTCCTATTAATAACGTAGTACTCAATGACTTAATGAAGGAAGTAGCTTTTGGTATTTCAGGAAGATATAGCGATTTGGGGAGGTGTTCAAGTCTTATAAGGCCAATTTATTTCAACATTTCTATATTATCAACTTTTGATTTTCTTCCTTTACATTATGCTAAAGAAATTTTAGTTTCTCAATCAAAGGAAGCAAACTGCTACAGGTATTTCCAGCTGTTATAACTAGCACATGAAATCTAGGATCTCTGGCAATGAACTCATATTAATAAACTTAACCTGATCCAATGTTAAATTCCATCTGCCTTGGTTTAACACTCTTAGAGTCCACTCACATGTATATTCCCCAGGCTTTATGCCAGTATAGAAATTCGCATAACCTTGCATCTTTGGAGTGTAAATGATTTCTTCCCTGATAACAATTTGTACTTGTCCTCTTAGAACGTGATGAGATCTGGCTCTACTTATTGGTCTACTTATTGGTCTACTTATTGGTCTAGTGGCCATGAGAACAGTGCAGACCTTGAGAATAACAGACATTCCTTTTAGGGTGGGAGGGGAAAGCTAGGATGAAGACCTCCTGTGGAAGAAGAATGGTTATCCTCTTGCAGCAGCTTCTTTCTTCTCTTGGGCAGGGGCGCTGAGCCTCTAAGCTCATTTGGGTATTTTTGAATCTTAGAAAGGGAGTCTTAGAGCCTTGAACTTCCACATGATCACCTAGATTAATAGTGACACTGAAATTTTTTGAACCAAAATCTAAAAGGCTGACTCCACTGACATTGTCAAGGAAGATTTGTTCTTACCTGCAACTAATTGGCTTTTAAATAGCTGTATATGTTAAAGTCATTCACAGCTCTATTAAGGAATTAGTAAATGCTGACTCAAGGAATTCTTTGAAGAAGAAAAGTGTAAAGGATGTCATTCTAGAAGGATAATGTAATTATTATCAACTAGTGTTCACATAGTGCCTAGTGAATTTAAAGCACTGAGGCAGGTTTGAAAGAATACATGAATTAACACCTAGCTCAGGCATTAACTGGCCATGTGTGACTTTGGGCAAGTCAATTGATTTGAATCTTAAATTGTTTCCTTTTTCCTGGCAGATGGGTAAAGGCTACCACCTGACAATCCACCAGGCAGTTATAATGATAAAGTAAGTGGAAAGTTGGCTTGAATGACACGCAGCAAAGGGCATGAATTTAAGGCTGAAAAACAGCAAACATCAGCTGTTATTATTTTCTGGTACGGGAGGAGAATAAAATGTATACATCATTGCAGTAGTCAAACACTGACTTTATTGTTAAAAATACAGTTCTCTGTTGAAATATATGAAAATTTATTAGAATATTCTGTATATTTGTATTTATGTATGAATTTCACATGATAAAATGTTAAAAATTAAAAATATACAAGTTCTTGATTTAGACTAATTCTATATTTGGAGTAATGTTAAAGAATAAGGCTTTTCTTACAGAGGAAAAATTACTGGAAACTGATAAAAAATGTAAAGGAGAAGTGATAAATATAAGAACGGATCTAAAAGTAAGAGTTGTACTTAATGCTGGAGGAGAATTGAAAAAGCAGGAGAAAAGCCAGCAAAATGAAATATATTTTTGGTAAAGGAATACAAGGTAGACAATAGTGGTGAGAGGAAAAAGAGGAGAGGAAATGGACAATGGGCCCAATCATTTAGTCGAAGGACAACAAAGAGGCTCTCCAATCATGCTTAAGGCTTCTGGTACTATTTGCATATGAATATGTTCCAAATCCGTGTGACTGTAACATTGACTATGTTTTGATGTTCCAGACTCACATGCCAATGGCCTACTGAACATGTATTCTTACAGTCCTGCAGCCTCTCAAGCTCAGCATGTCCAAAGGAGCAATTATTTTCAGTTGCTCTTTACCCATAACTCCCCTTCTCTCTCTCTCTCTCCCCCCTCCCTCTCTCCCTCTCTCCTGACCACACACACACACACACACACACACACACACACACACACACACGGAGTCAAACAGCCACCCAACCCACACACTTCTTTCTTCTCCTTCCCTCCCACATTTAATTGGTCACTAAATCTTACTGTTTCTGCCTTCTAAACATTTCAAATTTGTTATATTCTTTTCAAATTTTTACAGAATTTTTTAATATTTGAGAATGCTCCCAGTATTGACCCAGCCTACACTATCCAGACCTACTGCCAGTGATCGTTCTAAAGCCTAGATCCCATGGTGCTATGTTCCTGCTTCAAACTCAGTTTTGCTTTATGCATTAGGCCCTCTATCATCCAGCTCTTTTCTACCTGTGTAGCATTATTATGCAGTGATCTTTACTTGTCACCTATCCACTCATGTCAGACTAATTGCAGTTTCTCAAACACAGCATGTATATTTATGAGCTTCTGTGCCTTTGCACCACACCTGTTTGTCCTTCTGCTTGAGTGTTTTTCCATCCATTTGATGGACTTTTTCCTTTTACTTTAAGAGCAAGTTTAAGATCTTTCTTCTCTGTGAAGACTTGCTGACCTACACTCCAAAGCATCGTTAATATCCCCTCTGAATCCACAACTGTCCTCTTGTACATATCGCTGATACCTGATACCATTTGTTTGCATTTGTGTCTCATCCACTAGACTGTGAAATTGTCCAAGTTAGAGATCAATTTTGTGCATTTCTATGTCCTCAGCAGCCAGCTTGGTGCTAGGAGGGCAGTGATATTGCTGTAAGAATTTAGCTGCTTCCTTTTTCCCTAATGTTTTAGGAATACATGTGGCCCCACTTCTAGAAAAAAGAGGCATAAGAATAAGATTGTTTTTCTTTTCTTGTATGGATATTTTTGTGTGTGTGTATGTGTGTGTATAGCTACATGTGACTTAAAATAGAGATATAGGGCTTTGTGTATTTTATAACAGACACCTTTTGTGTTTGCTTGTGCATTTATAAACCAGACACTATCTCAAATGCTGCGTATATATGTTCTATTATTTCCCCTACCAGCCATATAGTATAGATATTACTATATCCATTTTAAAGATAAAAAATGAGGGATAGAATGATTAAATAGCTTGCTTAGGATTACTATTTTAGGTCAGATAGGGCTGCAATGTCTGTTCTTTGAATTTTAGATACTTTACTGTATTCTAATATTTGTTTTTCTAAACACAAGTTAGACCACTTGCATGTACAATAATAGCTGTACCTAAACTCCATGTCTTGAGAAAGGTTAAGGTTTGCCTTGGTGTGGGTCATTCACCCGTTCTTGTCATTTTGGTTTAAACTTGGCTCTAATTATGCCATTTTAAGCAAAAATTGAATTGGAATTATTCCTTTTCCATAAGGAGATGTAAAAAAATGGTGCATTTTCAATATGACCATTATTTTATCTGTCCTAGGGCAACATATATGAAGTTGGAGTTTCTTTCTTTTGCTCATCACCAAGCTATGGTGATGGACACAGCTACAATGACAAACCCCAAACCACCACATGCATTCGGCAAATGCTGGTGGACTTCACTGTTGCTTAAAGGCTTAGGAAAACATAAAATCATATTTAAGTAGATAATTTTTATTCCAACTGGGTACTGTCAGAGAAAGCTTTTCTGTTTTATCACTTTTTTTGGTCTAACATTTATCAACATTCTGCTATATCAGATTCAGGCTAGAATCAGAGCTTATAATTAAAATCAATATGCCCAACATTTCTGAAACCCAAATTCCATTGAATAAGTCAACCTAAATTTATCAATAGTCTATTTGGTAAGAAACCTCACCATTAATGTCATGTAGGAATTTATGGAATCACTCTTCAGAGATGGTCACTTTCTTTTTCTTTTTTCACCGAGAGACTTGCAGCAATATCTGGGTGGGCATAATTTGTAAGTCAACATAAATGTAGTGGTATGAGTAAGTAGAGAGAGAAAGTTTTGGAATAAAGAAAACACAATCCACGATAAAGGGCTACAACATAAAATTGAAAGGGGGATCAGCCAGACGATTGGAAGATAGAATACAACATAGAATTATCCAGAAAATTGTAAGTATATGAAGTCAAGGATCAAACAGAAAACCTTTAGAGAAGTATTGAAAAACACAAAGCCATAGAAATAAAATAACGATCAAAGAGTAAGAAAATAAATGAGAGTCTCTCAGACCTGGCTGCACATTAGCCTCACTTGAGGAGCTATAAAAAATACTAATTAACCTGAGGTGAGAGCTGAGCACAGCCTTTGAAAACTCCCAGGTGATGCAAATGTTCATCCAGGGTCAAAAATCTCTAAATTAAAGGATGCTTTGAAGGCTATTTATAGGTCTCTTCCTTTTGAAAGATCAAAAATGTGGGCTTCAAATAGAGACTTATATTGAATTTTGTCTTAGTGACATTTCAAAATGTTTGCTTTCTGTGGAAGTCCTTAAGAAGCAATTTGGTTTATTAGAACAATAAAACCTTGAATGGCTTATATTTGGCTAATTCTTTCACGTGTTCTTTAAAATTCATGATGACCCTTGTTTACTCACAATAGCTATGAAAGAGATTAAAGGAAAACATCACCCTGTTTTGGAAAGAAACCTCGAAAGGCTGTAGCTTTATTTCTTCCTGTTAATTTAAACAGCAGCTGCCTTGCTCTTTATTTTCCTTTCTAAAGAAATCATCAAAAATTGTTTTCATATTTATATAATATAAAAACATCTGGTTTGTGTACATGAAAAGAAATCATTTCCTTCAATTTTCTTCCCTCAGGAATGGTTCAGTTTGCCACAAATACCAGGGGTGGGAAATGATTTTATGACAATTTATTTTAAAATGTGTTGCAGGTCGGAATACAGTCTGGTATCCAGCATCCATGAATCATGCCTGCAGCACTGAGAGACAGCATCAGTAACTGATCCCTCCTCATCCTCTGCCTGAGCTTGTCCCACTCTTCACATGGACCTCAAGGTGTGTCCTCTCCTCACCCACAATGACAGCTTCTTAGGGAACCATTATATTTCATAGATGCTTATCCTCCACTGCATTTCCTAGGTCCATTGTAGATATGGAATAGGTATTGTATTAATTAAATACCCACCCCAACCCTATTTAAAGGAAAAGGTGGATCTCAACAAGGTGTTTCTGTATGTGTGATACCAATGCAACAGGGAAGGGCCCAGGTTGGTAGAAAACAAGGAAACAAAAAGGAGTATTTTGTTTCAGAGGAGAAGATAAATTTTAATGCAAATTCTGAGAGCACAGACAGTACAGCAGTTGCTTCTGCCAACCTATTGTTTCTAAAATGTAACCAGTATAATTAATCAAAGGGGGTACGACTCAACAGAAGTCTTGGAAGAAATACATAGAAGTAGGGGCCGATGAGCTCCAAGTTACTAAAACATGATCAGAAAAAGCACAAACTCAAGGAAATCAAACAACTTTAAAAAGGCTTAGGATTTATTTTTCAGCATCAGTAAGAGTCTCTGACCCTTGGTTTCAGAAGACACTATTTCTAGTACATCAGAGACGTGTGGGTGGACTGAGTCATTCTCATTCCCTTCCAATGTGCTACTCTTCTCCAACCTCCTCCAACACCCATGAGCAATCTGGTATTTTCTGTCCTGAAGAATGCGATAATTTACTGAAAATGTTTCTGAAGAAAACTCAAAAATCCAACTGGGCAAGTGAATCCATTGCAAATCTGAATTTATTAATTTGACTTATAATTCTATCTGTCAACCCTGCTTCCTTCTACCACTCTAAGCTAGAATATCATGAAGGTTTGGATCCAGAAATACCAATAATGCCTGGCCATTTTTGTGCTAAATTCTTCTGTGGGTTAAGGAGATGAACAATGGACAGACCAAATTATGCTGAGTTCCCTTTTTATATTGACACCTGATGATTTCCTTCTTTTGCAGTTTTCAGGAATGGAATAGAATTGTAAGAGGGAATCTTGAAAGCCTTTGCATCTTCTAATCAAAAGGCCTCAACAACCCATACAGCTCTGGGATCCTTTCAAAAATATTTGTAGGACACCCCAAGAGATTCTCTAGACTGATAAGGCCAGGGTCAGAGACCGCACTTTGCTGTCACGATTGTGGTGCCTTCTCCACATCTAGGAGTTATGTTCCTCGAGTAGTCTTGTGTCAATTAATGAGATATTAATAGCAGAACATATGTACCACTCTCCCCTTCTGCCTCTTCATTTTAACCAGGCTGCTGAAGGTTCGGGGAGAGACAGGCTGCTGATATATGTGTGAGGGTTGTAGGGGATGTGAGAGGAGAAGCACATCATACCTCCAACCTGGAGTTTGACTGCTTGCTCTGAACTCCTGCTGCTCTGCTGTGCCAGACAAATCCCTCCTCCTGAATCTGCCTCGCATCATTTTTGTCCTTGAAACTCTCCCAAAAATAACTCACTGAATCAGAGAGAATGTGGCTTCCTAGCAGCCTATCTCTTATGATCTCCCTGAGAATAAATTTTTAGGGATAACCAGAAAGAAGGCCATTAAGACCTTGTTTTCAGGGGTTGATTTGAAGAAGATAAATTGTGCTTTAATATCTGATAGGCAAGAGAGTTCATATTCCATTCCTGTGCCTCTCTTATACTTGCATGCCAAGTGTGGTCCCTTGAATGCAGCTTCCTAGTCTGAGTAGTAGCATGTAGGACCTGTAATGCCACTTATTACTACTTCCCTTCTTGGTAACCCCAATGCTGCTTATCTAGGAGTCTGGTTAGTAGTCAGACCACTCACTGCTTGCTAACTATGCTTACCTTGCCTCTTCCAACAAATGTCAAATCCTCAGGAGGACAGCCCGTTGGAAAAAGAGATGCTTTGTCAAAATGTTCAAATATTAAGTCCTCTGTTCATGAAAGCTGAGACTTTCCTTTTTTATCACAAATGTTTATGATAAACTTGTCATTGTATCTTTGCTCCAAAGGAAACCTGTGCTAGTCTGGTCTGGATGGTACAGGGATGAGAGCACTGGGACCAGTTCAGGAAAAGTGTGGTCTGCTTCCATTTCAGCACCAGTTTTATGAGTTTTGGGCAAGTCAGCTTTGAACTCAGTTTCCTGATCTATTGTATGATTAGGTTGAACCGGATGATGTCTCAAGTCCTTTCTAGCTTGATTATGAATCTAAAGAGTGTTTTGAATAACTTACTACATTCCCAAAAGCTGTTCATTAATTTTACAGCAGGCTCTAGGAAAGATGTAGTTTCATTTTCTTCTCTTTATTAAATTTTTTTGTAACTCATTTGGGGTTTTTAATATTCTTTAAAAAATGTTTTACTGTTTACGCTATTGCAGTTGTTCCAAATTTTCCTCCTTTGCTCCCCTACACCCAGACACCCCACTCCCTCAAGCAATCCCCACGCTAATGTCCATGTCCATGGGTGATGCGTATATGTTCTTTGGCTAATTCCTTCACCTTCTTTTAACCAGTCCCCATCTTCTCTCTCCCCTATTACAGCTGTCAGTCTGTTCCATTTTTCTATGCCTCTGATTCTATTTTGCTCATTAGATTTCACATATAAGTGAGATCATATGGTATTTGTGTTTCACTGACTGGCTTATTTTGCTTAGCCTAGTAGTCTCCAGGTCCATCTATGCTGTCACCAAAGGTAAGATTTACCTTTTTTCCTTTTCTTAAATGACTGAGTAGTATTTCATTTTGTAAATGTACCATGGTATTTTTTATCCACTCATCTACTGATGGGTGCTTAGGCTGTTTCTAGCACTTGGCTATTATAAATAATACTGCTATAAACATAGGGGTGTGTATATTCTTTTGAGTTGCTGTTTCTGGATTCTTAGGATATATTCCCAGAAGTGGCATCACTGGGTCAAATGGTAGTTCCATTTTAAATTTTTGAGGTAACTCTATACTGTTTTTCACAATGGATGCACTAGTCTGCATTCCCACCAACAGTGCACTAGGGTTCCTTTTTCTCCACACCCTGCCAGCACTTGATGTTTGTTGATTTGTTAATGATGGCCATTATGGCACTATGAGGTCATATCTCATCTTAGTTTTAATTTGCATCTCTCTGATGGGTAGTGACATTGAGTATTTTTTCATACCCTCTGTGTGTCCTCCTTGAGAATTGTCTATTTGGGTCTTTTGCCCATTTTTTTAAGTTGGGTTCTTTGTCTTCCTAGTATTGAGTTGTATAAATTCTTTATATAGTTTGTAAGTTAAACCCTATCAGATGTATCATTGGCAAATATGTTCTTCCATATTTTCATTTTGATAATGGTTTCTTTATCTGTGTAGCAGCTTTTTAATTTGATGTAGTCTCATTTGTTTCTTCTTCTTTGTTTCCTAGGAGATATATCAGCAAAAATATTGCTACATAAGATTTAAAATTTTACTATGTTTTCTTCTAGGATTTTTATGGCAGCACAACTTATATTTAAGTCTTTTATCTGTTTTGAGTTTATTCCTGTGTATAGGGTTCCAGTTCAGTTTTCCATTTTCAACACTATTTACTGAAGAGACTGCCTTTACTCCATTGTATGCTCCTGCCTCCTTTGTCAAATATTAATTGACCGTAAAGTCATGGGTTTGTTTCTGGGCTCTCCGTTCCATTCTATTGATCTACATGTCTGTTCTTATGCCAGTATCTGACTGTTTTGATTACAGTGGCCTGGTAGTATAGTTTGATATTAGGTAGTGTAATACCTTCAACTTTGTTCTTCTTTCTCAAGATTGCTGAGGCTTTTGGGGCTCTTTTTGGTTCCATATGAATTTTTAGAATGTTTGTCCTAGATCTGTGAAATATGTCATTGGCATTTTAACAAGAATTGCATTGAGATTGCTTTGGGTAATATGGACATTACAATGATGTTAATTCTTCCCATCCATAAACATGGTATATGCTTCCATTTATTTGCAGCTTCCTCAATCTTTTTCTGCAATGTCATATAGTTTTCCAAGTATAGGTCTTTTACTTTCTTGCTTAAAGTTATTCTTAGGTACTTTTTTGTAGTTTCTGTTGTAATAATTGTACATGGGACTGTTTTCTTAGTTTCTCTCTCTGGTAGTTCATTAATGATGTATAATATTATCATTGATTTCTGAGTATTGATTTTGTACTCCACTACTTTGCCAAATTATTACATTTAGTAGGTGTTTATTTATTTTTTATTTATTTATTTTTTTGCTGGAGTTGATAGGGTTTCTATGTACAATATCATATTTTCTGTGAATAATGACAGTTTTAATTCTTCTTTTCTGATTTAGATGTTTTTTATTTTTTAATTTCTTCTTCTTGTCTGATTAGTGTGGCTAGGACCTCCAGTACTATGTTGAATAAGAATGGTGAATTTGGACAACCATTTCTTTTTCCTGAGGAAAGATCTAGTCCCATTTTTGTTCTTATAAAGACCTGATCTGTTTATAAATGGTCATTCACCCTTAATCATTTCTACCTTTATGCAGAGATAGCTTTATAAAGTGTTTTCACATTTATTATATCAAATAACCTGATTAGGACACTTTATAGAAAAGAAATCTGGGACTCAAAACATTATGCTGCTTGTTTAAGGCCTTGAGGGTAGTGCATTGTTTAATAGGGAGTGGAACATACATTTTTCTTCACTTAGAGTCTAGTATTGTCTTCACCTCACTATAATGAAATAATATGGAAACAATACAGGCCAAAATACAGTAATATCACCTAAATAGCGCAGACAAACATTCTGTGTATGTCTTTCATAAAGGAGATAGTGAGTAGGTGGGGAAGGGTCATATTTTACTCTTTAATTAATTAGCTTTTTAAAAAGTTTTTATTTATTATTTTTAGAGAGAGGGGGAAGGGAGAGAGGCTCAGAGGGAGAGGGACATCAACGTACAGTTGCCTTTCACTTGCCTCTAGCTACGGGACTGGCTAGAGACCTGGCTTGCAACCTCGTTATGTGCCCTGGCTGGGAATCAAACCTGTGACCTTTGGGTTCTTTTACTCTTTTTAAAAGATATGAGAAAAGTCAATACTATTGCTATGTGATGATTTATATAAAAAACATATATTCTTAAAGTCCCATAGTCACCAACACATTTATTTTTATGAACGAGACTTAATAGTGCTGCTGATTGTTTTCCCATTTTTGAGATGTTTTTCCCACCACTGATTTTTATCTGTTTACCATTTTCTTTCTTTGGCGCTTGAAATAAATGGTTAGGAACCCTGACAGAGAATGCTAATGTCTGAGAAAGCCACAAATCAACTTCTCTTCCAGTGTTTTGGGATAGTCCCTGTAAGAAATACTAATTATAGTATGCTGAACCCTAAGTAAGGCAGAGATCCAGATTGGCTAGATAACTTTTTTTTTTAAGAGAATTTTTATGAGTTTATTGGAGTCAAACTGACATTGGTGGGAAGCAAGATCTTCAAAGCTCCCTAGATTACTCTTTAAGTCTCATCAAAGACTCAATGGAGGGATCTGTCTTAATTTGACAAGACTAAGATTACAAGCTACCAAAAGGCAGGGCTCAATGAGCAACTGATAGTTTTATTGTTTTTATTATTAAGATTGGCTCCTAAAATGATCTATTCTGCATCCAAAATGAATGCAACCATTTTTATACATTTTATTTATTTTTAAATACTTTTTTTTTTTTTTTTAAGATTTCATTCATTATTTTCAGAGAGAAGAGCAGGGGAGGAAAGGGAGAGAAACATCAATGTATGGTTGCCTTTCATCTGCTTCCAGTTATGGACTTGGCTGAAGACCTGGTTTGCAATCTGGTTATGTGCCCTGACTGTGGAATCAAACCAGTGACCTTTGGGTTCACAGGCCTGCACCTATCCACTGAGCCACCAGCCAGGGCTATACATTTTAATTGGATTAAATTTCACCAAATGAAGGACAGTAACATTTGAGGTCTATGGAAGTGTTCCATCCTTTGGGGATGGAAAGGAAAAGAAAAAAGAACAATAAAGAACAATTAAGTTTTTCCTGTGCACTCCATGTGAACCTTCTACAGTTAGGAGAACAAATTGTGCTAAAAACTTCATTGTCCAGAAAAGAAGCCTTTGTTTAAAGAACTAATGTAAATTCCAAGGTTCTAGCTTATTGAATTTAGTTCAATTGCTTGTGGCCAAAATTTTAATGAGGACCAAAACTGCTGATATCTCTCACCATTCGATTCTACCACTGGGACTACAGTTGAGAGAAAGAGTTGTCTTAAAATTCAAAATAGTTAATATATTCTATTTGCAACTTCCATCAAAATGAAGTCACCTTCATAACAATGACTTACAGCAGAATTGTGTCCTCACTTGCCATTTTTAGCTGGATTTTTGAAGGAAAATAAGGGAAAATGAATCACTCTGTCCTCTTTCTCCTTTTACCTCACAGAGTCATGAACCTTTTCAAACTTTAAAGGAACAAGGATAAGAGCAAAGGAGAGAAGATCATTTGCAAAGTTAATTTTAGTGGTTTGCTTTGTGGACACAAAGGGTAAATTTAGAATCCTGTCTTACTGAATATTTGATGAATAATTCTGAGTGAGCCAAATCAAGGAAAAAGAAAAAATGAGAAGGCAAGTGCAATAGAATTCTTTCTTAAATCTCTCTCTCTCTCTTTTTCTATCTCCTTGTAAACAATAGATTACTTTCCAATTGTCAGTGACTACCATTTATTGAATATCAGAAGGTGAATATATTACCATGATATGCCTGGGGTCTCTGAAAGACAAATATGTGACTCCAAGTCCTGTCCAGGTAGAATAGAGACATATCTATGTAAAGATAATTAGGTTATCATAGCCATTGTATAAATGTGTGCCTATGTGTCTCTGTGTGTGTGCTTGTATATGTGTATCTACACTCGTTTTCCTCTGGGACCTTGATAAGTATCTTGGAGAATACAAATAACACTTGTTAGGATTAAAAATGGGTAGGACTATCATCAAACAACATAAAATTCATGGATTTTTTTTTTTTTTTTTTTGCATAAGAACAATCGGGGAGCTCTCTTCCTTGCTCAATGCTTTACAGAGTCTGGATAGAAGAAAACACTGGACGTGGAAATAGGACATAAATCTGGACTAGAATATTGTTTGGATTCTTCTCGATTTTTGCCTATAGATGTATTTTTCATGCCAAGCAACGCTAACTCTAGACAAGGTAATAGCAGCTTTTAATCTGAGTCTAAACTCTCGAGGTGATAGCTCTATTATTCACCTGTGAATACCCAAACCTCAGGCTCTGCCGCTTTAACAAACAGCCTAGTGCTGCTGAAACAGACTTTTACTGTATATTATCAGGCAGGTGAATTTCATGTGAAACTCATTTCTATAATTAGGGCTATTGAGAGTGTCACTGTAATCACGGTTACTTTTTAAAAAGTTTCTTTCTAATTATTATCTGAGGGGTGTGCTTTCTGCAGATTAATGATAGAATTACCACTGCTGAGCCAGATTTGGGATTAAATAGACCAAACATCTGCTGCTGTGACATCTACCCAATGCACTTCATGGTGATCTATTAGGTCAGGCCTTTACTGATTTGTCTTTAAAAGCTATGCTTGCCTCAATTAGTTAGAAAGTTTTAGTAAAAATGGACTTAAAGCCCTGGTGGGTGGAAAGTCTTTCAATTTCCCACTTTATTTTGCAAGTAGAAATAGATTTTCAATGCATGGCACAAGGTAAATGCTAAAGGTTAACGTCATATGAGTTTTATTTTAACTCCCAGCATTTCTTTCCTTTAACATTTTGAAGTGAAATTGGCTAGGATGGAAAGTCAAGTTTTAAGTTTGAAATTTTCATTGTGAAAAATATAAATTGACCCAAGGGAAACAGGAATTCCTTGGGGTCGAAGGTAGCCTTTTTGTCTTTAGATTGTAAACTGAGGCAGTGAAGAAGTTAGGCACTCCCTCACCATGCACATAGATATTGTGGGCCATATTAATTAGAATAGTACATTTGTTTTCAGAGGGTAGGTCTGAGTTGGCTAGGATACTTAAAATAATTCTGTTACTGTGCAAATCAATTTTAGGCAATAAAAGGCTATAACATATTCACTGTTTATCTTTAAATTATTTATTTTATAAATGATTATATGCTCTTTCCAAAGAGGAAAGCTTAGGCTGATAAAAACTAAACTTAATAAAGAAGGTGGTCAATGGTCATGAGAATTTCTACTTAAAAAATATTTTTTTCCAATATGAGTTGAATTTAATAGGACTCACTCTAATATTTATTGAGATATGTTTTACAAGGGATGTTTCAGTTAGTGGCAAGGTAATGAAAAAGCTTTATAGAGATTTCCAGCCTAACAAGTAAGGAGCTTCGAAGTTGCTGCTCCATTCTAACAAGTACAAAGCTGAACAAACTGTAAAATCAATGAACTCCTCTTCTATTCATCCTGGAAGTGAGATCACAGGGCAATGGCTGATCCCAAAGTTGGAGGGAAAGGCAGATGGATGCAAAGAATCACCACTTAATGGGTCAGAAACCCATGAATAGCAACTTTCATGGAAACTGGCAGCAGGGTAGGAAAGCCTGACCTGTGATGGATGAACTGCTGGAGGCATAGTGTGGACAAATCTGAGATAAAAATTCTAAGGGGACACTGTCATGAGAGGGCTCCACATCTCTGTGAGTGTGGGGTTCTCACAGTGACTATTGGAACAATTCCCTCATGCTTCTTCTAAAGCAGTTGTTCTTAACGAGGCCTGTTCTCAGGAGACACTATTTTTCCAGAGTCTAACCTACCTGGAGGAAGGAAAATACCCAGCTCTAGTCCTTCTAGCCATCCTGTCTCCTTTAGGGGAGGAGAAAGAACTGCTGAGAAGTACTGGTGAGGTTTCCAGTCCGAGCCCAGGCTCACCGAAACACTGAGACCTTCTCATAAGACACCAGAATGTATCCCCTCCCCCTACACCTTACCATCACACCACTAAATATCTATTTACCTGAGTTCCTTTCATCTAGTACGTCATGTCTAGATTTCAGCAAAAAACTACAATGCATACTAATAAGTAAAAAATACAGTTTGAGAAGATAGAATAAGCATCAGGACCAGAGTCAGGTATGGCAGCTATGTTGGAATTACCAGACAAGGAACTTAAGACAACTATGATTAGTATGCTAAGGGCTCAATGGACAAAATGGACCACATACAAGAATAAATGACTACTGTAAGCAGAAAGAAGAAAATTGTAAGAAAAATATACTAAAGATCAAAAAATACTGAAACAGAAATGAAGAATGCCTATAATGGGCTCATTAGTAGACTGGACACAGATGAAGGAAGAATCTCTGAGCTGAGATTCCAAAGCTGAAAAGCAAAATGAAAATAAACTACCCTCCTATAACAGAAGATTCAAGAATTGTGGAGCAGTTACAAAAGTATGAACATATGCACAATTGGAATGCCAGAAGGAGAAGTAAAAGGGAAAGGAACAGAAGCAATATTTGAAGCAATAATGACTAAGAATTTTCCCAATTTAATTTCAGATACCCAACCATAAACCCAGAAAGCGCAAGATAAATATGAAAATAAACAAATAAATAAGCCCTACAGTTAGGCATATCACATTCAAACTTCAGAAAATCAGAGATAAAGAAAAAAAAATCTTTAAAGAAACCAGAAGGAATGAAACGCCTTCCTATAGGGAAGCAAAGGTAAGAATTACTACATGTAACTGCTTCTCCTAAACTGTTCAAACCAGAAGAGAGGGTTGACAGAAGACAACCACCAACCTTGGGAGATGTGCTCCAACAAGCACAGGGGGAGAATGTGACTCCTCAGTCTCAGGACCGTCTCTTCTCCCCCTCTGGGATTTTGAGCTCAGAGGGCTCTGCCTAGACAGGTTGCACAAACAAGAGGATAAGTGACATAGATCCAATTTTTCACACCTGCTCTGCTGAGGCTATGAAAGCTTCGAAGCTATGTGATTGGTAATATATTAAGAGTCAAAAATTCATGGGGTGTTTGTGGGGGAGGCATAAGTAATGGACTTTCTGTAGCAATAGAGACAGAATCTATTGCCCATCAAAGACTGGGAAGCAGGGCTCCCTAACAGGCCAAAACAGAAGAAAACAACTTGTAGTGAAAAAGTGCATGATAGATACATGGGTATCTTCAAAGAAATATGAAAGTTAAGGATTAAGGGCATACATGACCTCCATTATGAGGTTTGCCTTTCCAGGTAGTAACATGTTCATAGACATGTAAAAAGCTCTAGACATATCCAATGGATATTCTGCAGCCACAGAGAATATCAATAAATATTCTGAGGCCTAGTTGAATGACTTGCTCATGATGACACTGCTAGTTACTAGCAGACCTGGTTCAGAGTCTGGGTTATCCAAGCACTTACCACATGAAAACATGAACCATATTTCTTCTTCTACCCAGCTCTCCAGTTTTTCTTCTTCTGATGAAATCAAAACAATGTTACAGTATACAAATTCCCAAGAATATATATATATATATATATATATATATATATGTGTGTGTGTGTGTGTGTGTGTGTGTGTGTGTGTGTATTTTTTTTCTGTTTAAATATATATGTCAAAGTATATGCTATTTTCTGGTAGAAAATAATTTGTAATAGATGGCTTATCTATTCTCTGTTTCTCAGAAGCAAACTATAATTATAAGGATTTCTATGAATGCGATTTATTAGAAAATGCTCATAAGAAAAGACTGGTTAAAGACATGGGAATGGACCAGGGAAGTAAAGGAGGGCAACATTGAGTAAGGAAGTAAAGAGAAAAGCGATGAGTAGAAAAAAATGTGAATAAGAAACATGGGAAGAAAAAAATGATGTTCACTCTGCATTGCCTAACTTGGTATCAAGTGTCTCCTGTGAAAAGGATTTAATGCATCAAAGCTAGAGATAAATACACTAACAGAAAAGGGTAGGTTCCCCTGCATTTCTAGTGTTGCACATTTGCCAACAATGAACAATATTACCGACTGTCTTCTGCTTAAAGTCTATAAAATAATCCACTCGCCTCACTTATTCTTCTTCCAGGCATCCATCAAAGTAGTGTGAGACTCCACTTGGCAATTTTTTGAAGTTGCTAATGTGCACTATGATCTTGGTACTCCCTCCTTGGAACATTCTTCTCCTCCCAAACCACCGGGTTAAATTCTTTTCTCAGGCCCAGCATCATTTTTCATGGAAGATTTACATTGCTGACTGGGTCCAACTCTTATTTTGTTTTCCCCTAGAATCACATATTCCTCCTCATGGCTCTTAACACCATGACAGTCTACTCAATCTTATTAATGCTGGTCTCTCCCATTAGGTAGTAATTCCATGATTGCGTAGATCATACTCTTCATTATAGCTTGGGAGGGAAAGTGTGGTGGAACACATTAGTTGGACACCAAATAATTTTGGATAAGTGACAAATTATGAGACTGAGGAAAGTTTTGGGGTGTTTTCTCTCCCTAGTCCAGATCACTCTGACGAAGGCAAATGTGCAATACTAGAAATGCAGGGGAACCTACCCTTTTCTGTTAGTGTATTTATCTCTAGCTTTGATGCATTAAATCCTTTTCACAGGAGACACTTGATACCAAGTTAGGCAATGCAGAGTGAACATCATTTTTTTCTTCCCATGTTTCTTATTCACATTTTTTTCTACTCATCGCTTTTCTCTTTACTTCCTTACTCAACTATATCTACTTTCTCCTCTTTCTTTATCCTTCCTTTCCTCCAATTTTTGAAAATATATTCATTCAACAAACTTTACTATATGCTAAACACTGTGCTAGGTCTGTTACATACATCAACACAGTTTTTCTCAGTCCATAGGGGAAGGCAGAAGTGTAAACAGAGAATTGAGATATGATGTTATTTCCCCTGTATCAGAAACATATAGAGGGGAGATTGATGGTACACAGAAAGGAGTGGTCAACTCTACCTCTTTTGGGAAATTTTTTTTTTTTAAGTTTTTATAGAAGAGGTGATACATTGAGTTTTTTTTCTGAACATTTAAAGGAACTCCCCCATCTCTCTTTCCCCAGGATTTTGCTTACCATTTAATAAAACATATAGGCACCACACTATGCTGGGCACCAGGCAGGACATTAGATGAAAAAAATCAGTTTATGGACCTATGTTTATGATGTGTTACAAAGCATTTGGACAGCAAGAGATATGTGGCTGACTAGAAAGACTCAAAAATAAGATTTTCTTAAAAGTTATGTCCAAGTGCAAGGGAAAGACCACACATATGCCTCCTTATAAATTACTCATGTGCTGTCATTCATACTCATTTTAAGTAATTTTTAAGCTGCCATAATAACAACAGTAACAGCTAAGTTTTATGAGTTGAGAAAGATGCTTGCATGGTTTACAGACTATCACAAATAGTACTTCCGAAGTAACAGGATATTTGGGAGAAAAATATCCGAAAGATAAAGGTCTTCATTTTTGTCATTTACATCTCTCCAACTAAAACATAGATGCTAAGTGTCTGCAGTCTTTTTTTTTTTAATTTTGTTTTTTCTGAGACTGCTGAGGAGGGCGTGGGGCCTGTGCTGGGTACAACTCACATACCCTTCCTAGAGGACAGGACAACAGAGAGGTGCATAACACTTTAAACAGAAAAATTGGAGTTATTCCAATAAGTTATAGATGTGAATGAATAGGAGACTATGGAAATTGATGTTCAGAAGACTATCATAAATCAAAATTTCTTTGGCTTTGAAAAGTTGTCTGGAGAAAATACATAATACAATTCATCTTTATTCATTTTTCAAGGACTGTTGGAGCAACGATTTATAGAAGCCTAGAATATAATTTTGCTCTTGTCTGCTGTATTGGGATCTATTCGTATTCGGCTGGTGTCACAGTTCGATAATTCTTGGAGAAGAGCCAGGAGGACCTGGGAGAATGACAACACTACATTTGTTTTGAAGATAAAAATGGAAATTATACCATCAACATTGAGCTGCAGGAATATAATTCATCATGAGAGTTATGCACAGGTGCTGGACCTATTAATAGGATGCTCTTTAGGGATAAAAGTGATTTTAGTAAGCATTTAATGATTTAATTCAAAAAGCAGATTTCAAAATAAAGTGTCAAACAAAAATGGTAGTGTATATGTAGTGCAGCCATGCCATTTGAAGTCAGTTTTATACACTTAAGCTTCTCTTTTCTAATGAATTATTATCCGTTTACCCTGTTTTACTTCCAACCTTGTATGTCCACATTGACATTTCCAAAGTCAATTAAAATGTATTTGTACTGGCATTATTTATACTGATATTTGTGCCCTCTCCATGATGAAGGACTAAAGGAAGGATGATAAGAACATTTCCCTGGATGTTACGAATCCTAAACTGTAGGTGCTGCTCCATCCTTAATAAGCTCTGTGACCTTGGATAAATCACATAATTTTATTAATCTTCAGTTTTCTCATCTGTAAAATGAAGTTGGACCATATGATTTTGAAAGTCCCTTCCATTTCTAAAATTATATTGTCCTGTCAGCTCTCATTTTTACTAATTTGGAGGAGCAATGAGCTGCTGCTGTGACACAGAGGATTAATCCTCACTCTTTCCGCCTAATTGGCATGGGAAGTGATAGGAACTGGGTAAGAGATTCAGCTGAAGGAGCTGTCAGTGGCACAAGCTGGGAGTTCTTAGTATTCTGGTGTCTTCCTGTTGTTCGTTACCCACACTGCCCAGATACTCTTCACCATTCTTAGAAATGGGACCTGAGCTTAGGCTCTAGTGACCTTCAGTTTATAAAATCCTATGTTCAGCCCTGGCTGGTGGCGCGGTGGATAAGGCACCAGCCTGAGAACCCAAAGGTCGCTGGTTCGATTCTCAGCCAGGGCAATACAATCAGGTTGCAAGCCAGGTCTCCAGCCAGGTCTGTAGCTGGAGGCAGGTGAAAGGCAACCATACACTGATGTCTCTCTCTCTGTTTTCTTCTCTCCCTCCCCCTCTCTCTGAAAAATAATAAATAAATCTTTTTAAAAATCATATGTTCATGCTTTTGAACTAATACTTATTGGCTGAAGACCCTTCTCAAATGTATACAAATCCTAACATTTTATTGTGATAATGTATCCGCCATGATGGACAAAAAGTGAGTTGTTTGAGGGTGCTTTATCTATTTCACATTGCAGTTATAGACTACAAGTTTGTGCTATGGATATCTTTGGCAGTTTAGGGAAGCCTCTGGGACCATACCTTAGGGTAATATTTTAAAATACATAAAATAACATAGGATTACATACAAAGAAACCAATTAAAATAGAAATAGTACCATTCATAAACCCTAGGTTATAAGGACTATATATAATCATTTCCCACCTAGACTATAAACTTCCTGAGGCCATGGATTATCTCTTGTCATTGATGTGTCCTAGGTGTCTAGTGCAGTGAGTAGTTCGGACAGGATGCTCTATAAATGCATGCCCACTCATTTCATTACACTGTTTTGATATTATCCCTTAAAAAAAAAAAAAAAAAGTCTGTCTTCCCATCAGAGTTAAGTTCATTGGGAGTAAGGGCTGAGGCACATCCATGGTTGCCTCTTCAGGTCTTGTACGGTGCTTCACACATAGTTGTTGTTCAAATAATACTATTTGAATGAAAACTAGCCTTGCACAGTTTTCACTCTCTTCCAACAACTTAGAGTTCCTAGTTATTGGCATATTGCTGGTGAGTCTGTTCTCTGGGTGGGGGTGGGAGTCTGAATAAAGTCTTGAAGATCTGAAAGACTATATCAGTGTCATAGTAAATTTTATATGTCAACTTGACATTTGAGTTGCTAGGCTCAGTACATTGCTTTCCCTATTAAGTGGACATCATCCATTCCACTGAGGGTCTGAAGACAGCAAAGAACAAAAGGCTGGGGAAGGGGGAATTCACCCCCTTTTCCCCTGCATCACTGATTGAGCTGGAACATCTAACCTCATCTTCTCCAGGCCTCAGACTGGGATTTTCACATCATTGGCCCTCCTGGTTCTCAGGACTTTAGGTTCAGACTGAACTATACCATCGGTTTTCCCGAGTCTCCACCTTGTGGATAGAAGATTGTAGGACTTCTCAGCTCTCATAACCACAGGATCCAATCCCTCCTTCTTAGTAAATCATTCTCATTCACTTTCTCTCTTTCTGTATATATATATATATATATATATATATATATATATATATATATATATATATATGCTAGCACCCTGCAATGGAGAGCTGGCCCACTCAATCCCTTCCATTGGGATATGTTTTCCTTTCTTGGACACCATGAGGGATGCCCGTAGGCCTAGGCCTGGTCCAGTGGGTGGAGTGTTGAGCTTCTCAGGAAGGCAAACTGGACACAGTTGGAGCCTGCAGGCTGTGCCTTGTGACTTTCCCATGCACGTGGAGAGGAGTAAGTCTGGGTCCAGACAGAAGGGCAGGGAGAGGATAGCTTGGGATGTGCTGAGCATCAGGCACAGCTCCCACTCTTCAGAAGAGCCAGGCCTGAGGCTCTGCAGCTGCAATCTTCTCTTCCCTGATGAAGCCTGATCTTGCAGGATCCCGGAGTTCTGCTAGATCCACAGGGGAAAGCTGGGACAAGAAACACCTGGGTGCCCTGGAGACTGGAGGCACCTTTTACCAGACTCGGAGTAAGGAATGCGCCTCAAGCCATCCATCAAACAAACCCCAGTCCTTCTGACAGGCTGATGCCTCAGTGTCAGTGCACTGGCGCCTCTTCCCAGGGACTGGCCAGGTAGGGGGGGACCAGGCTCTGGACCAAATGCTGTACAGGGATGGACCCATAGAAGCCACAGTGGGTGAGTGAACTGTGTGTGCATAGGCAGTCGCCAAGTCTGTCACCTTCTTGGGCCATGGGCTGCGGGCAGTGATGCAAGTGTAGATTCTGGCCCCCTGGTGCTCCAATTCAAAGTTTTCCAAGGCCCAAAGCCACAGCAATCTGAATACACCATTGCACAGTTATGGGGCAATTTCTCTTGGCAGTAGCCAGCTGTCTAGAATGTGTCCTGAGAGTCCATTGGTACCTGTTCCTTGAACCTTTCTCCTAAAGAACAGCATGTATTTTATATATGTTTATATATAAATTTTTTCCCTCTGGGTTCTGTTTCTCTAATACAGGCCACTGACTAATAAAATCAGTATAATGCAGGGAAATGTTCAGGGGAGTCAAAGAACAGAAAATCCAAGTTCTCATTTTGCCTCTTCTAGTAACTGTCCACTGTTTTTTCATGTATGTTGGACTAGATACTTTAAAGATTCTTTCCACACTCATATTCTTTACACCTGTGTGAAGGTCTAGTGCATTTCTGTAGAACAAACTTGCTGCCTAAACTCAAAATGGTTGTTTAGAATATAATTGTAAGTGTAGTTTCTCAAAATACTACATGGTAAACTTGGCTTTTGATAAGAGGTTCTCAAACCTTTTCAGTAAAGTTGAACACATGTGTTCATAAATTTATGCCATGGTGGTAGCTCAGAAATCTGTACAACCTTCTGAAAAATGAAATGAATTGAGCTTTTAACTGGAATTAGCAGTGTTTGACAACTAAAGCTAACATTCTCCTTTTAAAAAATTACTCTCAACTCTAGTTGATATTCAATATTATATTAGTTTCAGGCGTACAACATAGTGATTAGACATTTATATACATTGTGAAGCGATTGCTCCGATAAGTCTATACCCATCTGACACCATACGTAGATGAAGTTGCTTCTTTAGATTTTCTCAGGGTCAAACTTTCTTCTTAAATGCAACTAGGACTAACATAACTACTTCTATAGTGTATTTTTGAAATAACCTTAGGAAGTTAATAAGCAAATATAAATAAAAGGAATGCTCATTAGATATTAATCTGATAATGACTTTATCATCTTTCTTAAATGTTTATTTCTGTACACACACACTTCCCTCTGATTTCTGTTGTGTTTTAAAGTGCTTCATAGTAGGATTATGCAAGCTGAACTAACCAATAAGCATTACTTTGCTGAGGGCTTCAGTATTTTATTGCTTGATTAAAACCAGTGTTTTCTTTCATTAGGGGAAAAAAAAACAAAACCCACTGACAAAGTTTACTATTTTTAAAAAAGATTTTATTAATTATTTTAGAGAGAGGGGAAGGAAGAGAGGAAGAAAGGGGGAGAAACATCAATGTACGGTTGCCATTCACCTGGCTCCAGCTGGGGACCTGGCTGGCTGGAGACCTGGCTTGCAACCTGGTTATGTGCCCTGACTGGGGATTGAACCCGTGACCTTTGGGTTCGTGGGCCAGTGCTTTATCCACTATGCCACCAGCCAGGGTCTTTTTTCTCTTTTTAAAAAGACTTCCTTTGTCTTTCATTAAATTGTATTTCTCACTGGGAAGAAATCTAGGCTAAGGGAACACAACTTAGATTCTCTCCAAGTACAGAAAATGTCTAGAAACTACCAGACAGCAAAAGGACTAGAATTGTTCAGCAGAGCCCATTGCATTTCTGTCAGACCAATTGTTCAATAGTTTGTCTCACAGAAAATAAAGGAATGAAATCATTTTAAGTTAAAAGCTTTAGACTAGGGAAAATAAAATGATAGAAGAGGGAGAGGTAGACAAATAGTCTTTGAAGATAGACTTAAAAATTAATTTATTTTAAAAAGATGAATACCTGGTTGGGGTGGAGATTGACTGAAATCTTACATTAATGAGCAGTGTGACTAAGGGGATAACAGAAGCACTACATGCCACTTAAAGACCTAAAAACTAGGAAAAAGAAGGTACTTGTTGAAATCCTATGGAGGTATATCTGACAAAATTAAGAGTATGATTTCCATACATAAAAGTTAATATATACTATGAAATTTATTATTTTAAAAAGTAGTGCTGTTGTAAAAGACTTTGGAGAAATTAGAAGGTCACAAATCACTTTTAAGAATGGTAGAGGTAAAGGGTGATATTATGGAGAAAACTCATGTTCTACAGGCTTTCCCACAGGCCTTTGGTAACAAAGCCTACATTGAATGGATTGAAAGTCTAATCCAGGATGGTCTTGCTTATGCAACTGGGAGTTTTTTCCTCCTGATATTTAAGTGGCTCATTGGTTACTATGATTCTGCTAAATTTTTGAGCTTTTATTTCAGTTTAGAAAATTTACATAGAAGAAAAATTTACAGCATTGCCCACTTAAATAATTCAGTGTGCAACTTTCTCCCAAGGCATTCATGTTTGGGGTAAATAAAGTCTTCATAATGCAGCTGAAGCCATATTTTGCTTTTTCTCTTAGAGAATGAATTCAACTGCTCTCTCTAGCCAAATAATAACCCTTTTGTTTGTTTGTTTGTTTGATTTTTAAAGATTTTATTTCATTAATTTTTAGAAAGAGGGGAAGGGAGAGAGGCAGAGAGGGAGAGAGACATCAGTGTATGGTTGCGTTTCACCTGCCTTCAGCCACATGCCTGACTAGAGACCTGGTTTGCAACCTGGTTATGTGCCCTGGCTGGGGAATCGAAAATAACCCTTAATAAACAAAGAAATCATAAACAATCAGGCTTCTTTAGCCTTTTTGAAAAGATATTATTCTCCATTTCTTTTATTATCTAGGTGACTGTCAAAGTTTTCAATAGTTCTAAAATGATGGAACATTCCACAGAGGTCAGATCTCTAGGATTATGTGAAGCATACATCATTCTACTTATCTCCCAAATCGCTAAACTTTTATCTATGAGAATCTGTATCTTTCCAGATATGTAAATTTTTTTGCAGAATTTATAACCTTCAGTGAATGATTTATTTAAAACTTATCTTTACTTATTGTTACTGTCCCATTAATTTACCCATCTCGTTGCAGTTTTTAAACCATGAACCTCATTTTACATTTTCTTAAGTATATGTTGGTACTCACTTCCATTTCAGCCATTTCATTATACTTTCTTATTACCATGTTCTGTTTTATTGAATTTCTTTCTGAGAAAGAGGAGAGAGAAGCATTTTATTGCTCCCTCACTCCAACCTGTTCATAAGGTCACTATCTGGCAGGATCTCTAGGGACTATTCTAGTTATGTTTTTTTCAGAGTGAATTTTCTGCTTTGGCTGTTTTTCATTCTTTGCTTGAACTGATCACCGTCTATGGAAACTGCTACTATCCATTCAAAAGTCACTAGCAGACTTTATTATAGTAACTTTTATGGGGGGAGAGAGAAGTTACCAGGTATTTTAAGTTTCCTTATATTCTAGCATTGTTGAAGTAAAAAAAAAAATGAACAAATATGCTGACCGTGTTAACTTTACTGTGTGTATGAACTGTGTCAAAAGAAAACTATAAAAATAGCTCTTATTTATTTTCTATAACATTTCAAACCAATTTTATGTTTTGATTGGTTAGCCTTTCCTTGAGTCCTAAATGGAACATCTCAGGCAGGGCAAATATCAGTGTTATTTGTTGAGATTCTTCTCAGAAGTAGATGTCTAATATTCATGTTTCCTGTTAATGTTTTTATATAATATATAAAATAAGCAAACATGAGTGTGGGTGATATATGGGACCAAAATATTGCATACAATTGTTTCCTGCATAAGCCCACCATTTTCTGAAATTCTCAAAAATATAGTTTTTGGAAAAATATTTTCTCACATCATTGATTAAAGGCTTAGGTAACAATTGACATAAAATGATTAAAGTTAGGTTCATTTAAAATAATGTCAGCTTATGGTGCAGTTTCTCAGCTTCCTTTGAAAATGCTTCTATGTGCCATGGCTTGAATTCTTGCACAAATTGAAAAAAGATAAAAATTATACCATCTTTCTAAACAGACACTGAATATCAACTCTATTGACAGAAAATGGATGAATTTCTATTACTTGAATGAATATTAGACTGTGTGCAGCAAAACACTGAGTGGTCTGGGCCTGCTACACCCTCTAAATTGAAGCAGCCCTATCGACCTGAAAAAATATTGGAAATTGTTTATTCTTTACTACATGTCTGCCTTTGGGTCAAACCTAATCTATTCTAAAGTTTGGCAGTTGTCCATCATCAGCAAGGTGGTGCCAACTATTGGATCCTGGGAGGTAAAGGCCCTCCTCATGGGGGCTGTAGCCCCTGTTAGGAACAAAGGAATCTCTGTGGTGTTACTTATTGGAAATTATGATTTTGAATGTACTCCAGTTGGATCAGTAAATCAGAGGATCACATGGTGGGCTGGAGAGATTATCTCCAGAGGTGCTTCTGAACACTGGAGGGTGGCTCGGGAGGACTGATGCACCCTCTGTTGCATTTGGTACTTCTAAGCATTTCAGCTTGCCTTTTAGTTATTGATGAATAATAAATAATTAGTAAACACAATGAGCACAGTTATTTTTTGTTTTGTTGTTTTAAAAGATTTTAGTTATTATTTTTAGAGAGAGGAGAGGAAGAGAGTCAGAGAGGGAGAGAGACAGCAATATATGGTTGCCTTTCACCTGCCTCCAGCTACAGATCTGGTTGGAGACCTGGGCTGCAACCTGGTTATGTGCCCTGGCTGGGAATCGAACCAGCAACACTGGGGTTCTCGGGCTGGTGCCTTATCCACTGTGCCAACAGCCAGGGCTGAACACAGTTGTTTTATAATCTATTTATGATAATTCCAGTAACCTGACATCTGTGTCTGTTTCTATTTGTCTACTCTCTGCTGGTGCTTACCTGGTATCTTCCTTCTTTTTGTGTCTCGTGTTCATTCACCATATTTTGCTCAGTGTCCTTGAAAAGTAACTTTTGGTGATACTCCATGACCTGAGATGATGGTTGCTTTCTCTGGACAGGATGAGGGTTAGCTCCTGCCAGGTTGTAGGGTCATTTCCAGTTAGGAACCACTGTTAACCAAGTTCATAGCTTGGAGTTCCTGGACCATGAAGAATTTATTAAATGAAGTGAACACCTGCATGAAGTTTGGATTATAACTTTGATTCTCGGGGTATTTGTTTTTGTTTTTTTCTTGTTGCACCAGTGACTCATCTGTCTTAGCTGAGTTTCTGTGGTGGGAAGGGGGATGTTTGGTTCTAGTTCATTCTTATCCCAATGGCTTCACTGCCCTCTTTTCCATTCATGTGATTTGCTTAGAAATTTTTATTTGGTCATGTGACAGTCAAGTCTAAATCCATCTCCTGCTCTCCTGTCCACCCCCCCAACCCCCCCCCCCCCCACTGAATGCCAGACTATGTTGCTAATTGCTTTCCGGTCATTTTCATGTTGAGTTCAAAGTTCTCACTTATTTTCTTCCCATCCTACTTTTCTCACACAATATGCTTTCTTCCTGTATTACCATCTTGCTTACTACCTTCAGTATCCAGTTGCTATTATAGTTTTCCACTGGAATATTTTATTTTTTCCTTTGAACTCATTTTAGCTGCCAATGCCTTTAGTCTCACATATATTGATCATCATAGAACTGCTTCATCGTGTGTACATTCTCCATTTGACCTCTCTGAACCACTATTTTCTTCTCTGCAATCCAGTGTTCTCTCTGCCCAGGAGACTGACCTTTATGGCTTGTGTCCCGTAACCACAGGCATGCTTGTTCTCTGATTTCTACTAGGCTTGGCCAATGGGAGGCCCTGGCAGAAGCTGGGGTTATTGGAGAATAGTGAGGGCAGGTTATTATCCTTGTCTTTCCCCTCAGGGTCCCCCCATGTTGCCTGCAGCCCTCTCCTAAAGCCTCCAGCTCCTGTTGGATGATGACTTTCTTACACTTAGCTCTGTCTTACAGGCAGCTGCCCTCACAGGTCATATTCTATTACAGGTGGCCACTCTTCTAGCCTATTTGAGTGACTATCTTCTCTTCCCCTTTAACCCTAAAGAGGTGAGAACTGTCAGTGATTCTTTTCCCCAGATTACACCACTATCCTTTTTGGTTTCCCTGAAACCTCACACATTTGTATACAATTTCTTTAACTCTCCTCCATAATGCTATTTCATTGGGACATCTCAGTGACCCTGGCTGATGCAAGGACACACGAAGGCCTCATTTTTTATCTGTGTACCTTACAACCTTTCATTAACTTCCCTATTCACACATTCAGTCACTAAGACACACTGTTCTCAAGACTTGAAGTATTCTTTCACAATTCATTGCTGTTTCATGTAATTTTCTCATCTTGGAATGTTCCTCTTCCTTCTTCTCCCCCCCTCCTATTTTGCTTTACTTTGTCTGACAAACTCCCTTCTACTATTTTAGACCAAAATCAACCATTACTTTCCTATCTTACATTGTATCATCATCAAAATAATTGCTTCCCCTTCACCTGACATTTCTGTAGGCCCTATCCCTGATAGAGGATTATTCCTCCCCTCCCATTTATATCAGGCCTGTCTCTGTGACTTGTTTTAGTGAACAAAACATGAGAGGCAGTAATGCCTTCAGTTTTATAATCAGGAGGTTTAAGAACCATTGCCTGGTTCTACCATCTTTCCTTTCTCTCTGCTGGTAACAACTTTGATAGAGATCCTCCTCCCATGTTGATTTTGAAGATAGGGCAGAGCTATATTTGATTCACCATAAACTAATGTAGTGTGAATAAGGAAACTAACAAAACCTTCCACAATCACTTAATTTTGAGATTGCTACTACAGTATAATTTGGGACCGAGCTATTTGTTTTACTTTCATAATCAGAAAGTTAAAGATTTTTCTTCAAGAATTTTTTTTAAAATTTTTATTATTTTTCATAGAGAGGCAGAGAGGGAGAGAAACATCAATGTATGGTTGCCTTTCACCTGCCTCCAGCTACGGACCTGGCTGGAGACCCGGCTTGGAACCTGATTATGTTGCCCTGGCTGGGAATTGAACCAGCAACCTCTGGGTTTGCAGGCCGGCGCCTTATCCATTGTGCCACCATCCAGGGCTCTTCAAGAATTTTTTACCTTTCATTATTTTATAATAGTATGAATGGGGTTAACAAAGGATTTTTAAATAAATCAGTCATCAACAGGATATAATACTACACATTCATTAAAAGTTATGTTAGAAGAATATTTAATTATAGAGGCAATGTTCATGATATGTTATTAAAAGAAAAACACTTTACCAAATAATATATACCATATTGAATAATATATACCATATTATTCCATCTGTGGAAAAAGCAAATGAATTATATGTACTTTTCCTTTTTATAGTTTTCTAAGCTTTAAAGTGTTGTACAATAGTCATGCATCACTTTTATATTCAGAAATAAAGTGTTATTTATATATTACTTTCTTTCTAACACCACCCCTAATTTTCCTAGGCAAAACAATATTCTTTCCTCTCTAAATACATGCTGTTCTGAAATATTATATTTTTGTGCATAAATCTCTTCCCTTAAATAATATAATGTATACTTACCTCATAATATTGGGGGTATGAAAAGAGATAATTCATGTTAAGCAATTCATATAATGTCTTAATATAGTAACCACTCAGTAAATATAATCTGTTTTATAATCCTGTTTTGTGTTTTGAAAACTTTTTCTTAATGAATATACTCTTTTGTGGGGAGGGGAAAATTGGCAGAATGACTTTTGGGGTAATCAGTTTCTATTGTCATCTTGTATTTGAGTCTCTGTCTTATTATATGGGAGGCTAAGGCTGTGCCTAGGAGATTTTAAGAACATAAGGGGTTGAAAAATATTTTTTTAAGGGTATATGTCTTCTTGAATGCCTTAAGCATTGTAGAGCCCAGATTCTTGAATACACACCTGTATTCTGTGTTCCCAATATGCTCCATTTGGAAGGTGCCACTGGGGCACAGGATATGACAAAACAAACAAATAAACAAACACCAAAACAATCCAAAGGAGATGAATCAAAACCAACTTATTTTTATCTTCAATTGTCTCTTAAAATTTTATTTAGAGAGGGTAGCTATTTTCCTGCCACCAGGTAATTTTTCTTCTCACTCAAAAATAATGGATATTTTAAGTATAAAAATGCATTTTCATTTCAGGAAATTTCAGTGTTCCGCCACAGACACTAATCAACTCTTAGTTCTTCATTCAAAGGGAGGGCTTCCCCATGCTCTCTCCCATTGAGGCTGGAGGCCTGATTTGGCAGCTGCCCCAGTTTTGGGGAAGGAATGATGCTTGTTTTCTCTTCTCAGCTCTGCATGTGCTAACTGCCTACTTTTTAGATACCACCAGGTTTGGGGAGTAGGAGGAAAGAAGATGTCAAGAGGTAGCGTAGAGAAGTGCCTGCTGTGCGAGTGTCGGGTAGGCTCTCTGGTTTTGGACTCTGCCCGGCAGAGGTTTAAAATGAACATTTTCCTCATGGCCACTTTTAGTGTTTCCCTGGGGCTTCATGCTGGGCTTCTCAAGACCTGTTCCCGTAACTTGGATGAGACCTGTGACTAGGTCACTTCTCCCCACCCTTTGCTTCTTTGTGGTCTACCACATACAGGATTTTGATGGTATAGTCCCCTCACCTTCCCAGGTGTCCTCTTGGGCCAGGCTAACTCTCCATGTGGCCCACATTTGGTCCATGGAAAAGACCCATACATAGCTGATTTCAACATGGGTGTTCGTGTAATTGTTTAGCAAGCAGAATCCTGTCTTCAGTGTTCCCCCAACTTCAGGCACCTATGTTAGGTTCTCCAAGTGGCTTAGTTAAAGCTTTGTCCTCACTAGTCTTCAAATGAGGGGGCAGGCAGTCCCCAGCCTTCCCTATTTCAGGGGTTCTGTTTCATAGCTTAGATTTCTCTAGTGATTACCTCTTAAAATCATTCTTCACATTGCAACCGCTTTTGAAAATTCTTGATTTAGCTGAGGGATCCCCAAAGTGGTAGAAATATCTGTGAAATATTTTCTTATAAATCCTGAATTTTGGCCTGGCACCTCACTTTGGTATTTGAGGATTATTCTATCTTGGTGGCTAGGTGGACACTAAAGTGCTGATATTTTTCTATTAATTTCAGGAAATGATGAAGCATAGTGGTAGTAAGACAGACGAGTTGAGAGGAGCAGCACTCTGGTAACTTGGAAATCCAATGAGAGGTAGACTACTTGGTAATATTTTAGAACCTGGATAAGTATGGCTTTATATCTTGGCTCTTCCAGTGATTTGCTGTAACTTTGGGCAAGTAAATCAGCCTCAGGTTTCTTATCTATAAAACAAATAATAATAGTACCTGCCTTATAGGCTGTTGCAAGGGTTAAATGAGATAATGCATGTAAAGAACTCAGCAGTGTCTAGCATGTGGCATGGGACTAGGCCATACTGGTAATCAATAAATAGGCCATGAATATAATCAGTATAGCATGACGATACCTATGTGGCTTTGTGACTTTCAGCTACTTGTGGCAATATCCTGAAGGCTCCCTGCCTCTGATAGCCACCCTCCCTTCACACTCTTTTCTGGCCCTGTCACCTGCGTTTCCCATTATGCTGAGTGAAGTGCACCATCCAGTTTTCAGCCAGAGATAACACCCGAGTATTGGTTTTGGTAGAGTCCGTGGACTGGTTTATTACCTCAAGAGCATAATCATCACATGAATGCAGTGGTTTGTCTTGCTTGTAAACATCTAAGAAAATGCCTTAAAGCCATAGTTTCCCTTCAACTTTAGTTGGTAGACATGTGCATATAAGTTTTTACTTGAGTATTTAAAAAATACACTTTAGATTGGTAGCCGCATAACGGACCAGGTTATTTGGAATTTTTCTTCTCCATGTTTTCTCTCATGCCTTAGAGGAAGAACCTGGGCCTCTGGGTGCCCTGAACTTGTGTCTGTTATCTGGCTCCATGCAACCTAATCATGAAAAATGAGTCTATGATGGCACATGACTACCTTTGCAGAATTTCGTAGAGGATGATTAATAGGATTGGTGTAATGTTGCCATCTTATATAGACAAGTAATTCTTTTTATAAATGAATGATAGCCCTCTAATAAAATGTTTGTCTTTATTTTGTGTTAATAGTGTGAAAAATGAGGCTCAAAAGACCCTAATATCTGGTTTTATCTCTGAAGATCTCTCTGGCTCTAACCTTCACACTTGTGTGTTTCAGGCATGTGGGCTTCTGCCTCTGAGGAAAGGGAAAACAGAGGCTGCAAATGAAGGGAGGTGATAGAATTCCTAGCAATTTTCCCTTTAAGACACTGATGCAAAGCTTAGAGTGATTAAAGTATCCTTTCTCTCTGATTTTGTTTCACAACATTGTTACCATGTTTTTATGTTTCTGTTACCATCTTACTATGGTTCTTTGTTGTCTTTACCATGCATGAGTTTTATGATACACTTTGAATCTGTGGCTTACAATTTTCTTCTCATTTTTGAAAAATTCTTAGATAGTGCCTCCTCCAACATTGCTTCTGTCCCTTTTCTGGTATCTGTGCCTCCTGGGACTCCAGTTAGGTTCATATCATATCTTCATCATGCTCCTTAGGTCTCTTACTCTTTTTCTATTATTTCCAATCCTTTTTTCTCTTTGTGCTCCAACCTATATATCCAGTTCACTTATATTTCCTTCTGATGTATCCAATTGGATGAAAAGGAGACTTTTTCTGAACATTTGTTTGTTGAGCACTACATCCTGGGCACTGGGGCTGCACTGGTGAACCAAGTAGACAAAAAATCCTATCCTTTTGAAACTTATACTGTGGAGCAGGAAGATAGACTACAAACAAAAAATGTATCATAAATAAGTATACTGTGTAGTATTATAGTAGGTGTTGAGTATTATGGAAAAAGTAGAGCAGGGTGACTGCAACAAATCAAGCCTCAACAAGAAGGTGACATTTGAGCAAGGAGGTGATAGTGAGTGACACAGAATCATCTGGCTGCTATTGAGAATGGGCTATAGGAAACAAGCCAGAAAAATAAAGTAACTAGGGGCTATTGAAATGATTTTGGCTCTGCCCAGAATGGTAGAAGAGGAGACGGTGAGAAGGGACTGGATTCTGGAAGTATTTTGATTGTGGGGCCAACAGAATGTGCAAATGGACTAGATGTGTAATGTGAGAAGAAAAGAGATAAACAGATTAACTCCAAGCTTTTTTTTTTTTTTTTTTTTCCAGTAGCAGGGAAGGGGAAGAGGTATGAAAGAAAGTCAGTTGGGTTTGGGGCATAGTTATAAAACATTCAAATGTCAATGTACTTAGGCAAACCACTACTCTTTCAACCACTCTACTAGGTTTTATTTACTCATTGTTCTTATTTTATGTGCCATTTATAATCTGTTTGTCCTATTAGAATATGAGTTCAAAGAAATCAGGCATCTAGAACCAGTGGGTTCTAGAATATTGTTTGGCAGAAAGTGTATGGTTTATAAATATTTGTTTGATGAACCAATGAATGAATGTAGGTTTCCAAATTTGCAAAGTGGGTAGGTTGATATTCGAAGTGGCCAATTCTTCAGGGTAGTTTTGATGGTTAGCTATTATGTAAAAAACACATAGATTTTTCAAGTACAATATAGACAAAAGTGTATCTATCTGCCTGTGACTTGAAAAATTAATATTGACATCTATATGACTTAAGAAGGAGGCTAACACAGCAATGAAAAGCCCAGGCTTTGGCGCCAAAGAGACCTTGATTTGAATCTCAGTGGAACTATTTTCTTGCTGAATGACTTTGGGACATTACTTAATTTCTCTGTACCTCCATTTCTCCTGCAACCTGGGGATAATATTATCCTTACAGGTTTTTTTTTTTTTTTTTTTTTTTTTTTTTTGGTGACTGTTTAATATAATCATGCTCATAAAGGGTATGGAGGGCATAGTAAGTGCTCAAAAATCAGTGTTACCATGATTATTCTGTCTCCTGGTTGCTATATCTGACTGGGAATATTCATAGTGTCTTGAAAAGGCCCTGTCACAGCTTATCCTTTTTTATAGCTTCTGTGCAGGCCTCATGTCATGCCCATTGCATTTTATTTTGCCCATTCAACAGGCCTTCTCTTTTATCGGCTTTTAGTCCCCCCAAATTAAACTCCACACTGCACATTCTTGGATGATGATATTTTTCAAGGCCTCAGGACTCGTGGGAAGGATAGTTAGGGGAAAATGTAGCCAGATGAGTTAGGCAATAAAAGTGAGCAACACTTAATGACCTGATGTTAAGTTCAGGATTACGGGCTTTTCATCCCCAAACCAGTAAACATGCCGGAAATGTTGTTTTAAGGGAAAAGAAACCTGGCAGGTGAAGTTCTGCCCTTTTGCTTTATCCAATTACTTACAGAAAATCAAAAAGGTGCTACAATAACACAGAAGTTATTAATGCAACGTGAATATTCTCACTGTAACTTGTGACCCTCCTCATGCTTACCCGCAGAAGACTGTCTTACTAACTTAACTGCCTCATAAACCTGTAATGAGTTGCGTACGCAGAGGTGAACAAAGGAGAAGAAGAGGGTGGGGAGTGAAGGCTACCTTGCAGTCAAGGAGTCTCTTAGCTCTGACCAGGCTTGTCCCCATGGGGAGCCTGCTCATTAGATCTCCTTCTGGAGGGTAAGCTATAAACCTCCAGTTATAGCTGCATTAAATAACTAACAACCACCTGCAATGCCACTTTTGTCCTTTTCAAAGGAAATTATTTTTGTTTTAAAGTTTGGAGTCATAAAATCACATACGTTGTAGTGTGTAAATAAAGCAGTAAAACTACCGTCAGCATACAATAATTTTGCCGAAAGTGATATATATCACCTACTACTTGGCACATTTTAAGATGATCTCTGTCAAGGAGCTTTAGAATTTAAGCAAAAAATGTTCTGTCCCTGTAAATGGTATTCTGGTGAACTCCCTAGTGGAATTCTAAATAGTCTTCAGGTGCCAAGGCAGTCAGAATACAGGAGCTGGGCTCTGCGGCTTGCTGTCTGCCTGTCAGTCATGTCCGGCATGGTAATGAAGTTGTCTAGACATAGTGAGGTCAGTTAAGGTGTGGTGGTTTTTTTATACAGCACTGCAGAGTGACACAACAGATGGCATTACAGCAAAGGACAGCATTCCTACCCTGGGGCTGATGCTCTGGGCGTGGAGCACAGGAGACAGGAACAAACACCTTACCCTGTATTCATTAAAGTTGAAACGCTTGACAGGGAATATAGAGGTACAAGGTGATACAGGAGACAGTTTACCCTTCAACTCTGAAATTCTTGACTTCTCTTGTCTTGGGATAAGTACTCAGCGTTATCTGTATAACGCAGATGAAAGAATAGCTGCTTTGTTGGCTACAGAATTGCACACTGTAATTTGTGATTCCACTTGTTCTTTTCTTTCCTTCCTCTGTCCCCAGACTGCCCCATTTTACTAAGGTAAAGGCAAATCATGTATGGGACCATTAATTTAGGCACAGAGGTAGTTGGCAGTCTGACATTTCTGCCATTTACATAAGACCATGATGGCTGACTTGGGGGTTTTCCTGAGCTCTTGTTGTTTGGCTGAAAGAGACAGAAATGATCACTATGCTCATTCCTCCTGGGAAACTGAATGTGGTCCACGTGGGATCAAGGACACATGGTTGTGCTTAGGCTTCTGTGAATAACCTCAAACTGCATACAGTATTGTAACACATGGGCATGTTTCACTTTTTCTGGAGACATTATAGCTTTTAGCATATTTTCAAATGTGCCTATAAACCCATAAAGGTTAATGACTCTGGCTTACTTATGCCTCTATACTTTTTTTATTCTGCTTTTCCAGATCCCACTTATTTCTAAAATCAAGTCTCGTTAGCCATGAACATTCTCTAACCTAACTGCCATCTCAGAACATCAAGGAAAAAAGCATTACAAATGTATCCAGTGCCCCAAAAGAGTTACTTGCAGTGTTAGGGGCTGCTATGTGGCTGTGGGGTCAGGAGAGGCTTCCTGAGGGTGTGGTGTCAAAGCTGAGATCTGAATTCTCTAAAATCTTTATGATAAACATGCATTACTTTTACACAGAAAAGTTACAATTTTCACAGGAATGTTAGCAAAGGAACTTAAGTGTTGTTAGAAGGACAGATATGTTACCTCACGAGACATACCTCTAAGGACAGTATGAAAGAGAAGTCCCAACTGGGCTGAATACCAGACAACCCAGTCACTTGAGAACCAGGGTCTTATATTCCTTGTTGATCAAGTTCTTTGGGCAGCTCTGCTCTAGGCAGTAATTACAGCATTTTGGGAATTGCCAGGAGAGTTGGGTCTCTCTGCACCCAGTGCTTTTAGCTATTGTTCCTTTCCTTCCCTAAGTCTCACATGTTTTCTGATATGGTTTCAGAGAATCTGTTCATGTGGGTTTCATTTAAGGAATCAAGGAAAACTAAGTCTCACATCTTAGCCCCCCATGGATTGGGGTTGTGGTTTGGACCTCAATCATGACTATACCTTCAGGCTTCATGGATAAGGAAACGCCATCCAGGACCCAGAACAGCTAGAGATGTGGCAGCTCCCGGAGAAACAGGCATTTGAGCTATCTGTGATGATTATGTTATAGCCACTCAGCTACTCTCTGGTGAGGCCACTAGGCATTCACTTTGTCTTTTCAATCAAGCGGCTCCTTTCTCCCTAAGTATTCTCTTCCACATGGCTTTCTGTGCCCCATTTGCTTTCACTGTCTCCTTTCTTTCCTCATGTCGTTCTTCTGCTCCTTCTACTGAATTTCACCCTAGTACCATGTGCCGGGTAGGGTCGTCCAGCTAACCTTTTTGTATGCCTCACCCCTGCCTAGAAGCATCAGCCTTTGGGTCCGGCATTCCTTCAGGGCAGTGGGGCATATATTACCCAGTGTGGGCTATGTTGAAGAAACCACAAATTTATTCATTTATTCATAGAAGTGTTCTTGAACCATTACTGTGTGCCAGTCATGTTGTTTGCTCAGAAGCGGTTGTGACTGTGACAGATCCTCAGAGCATTTTAGACTTTTCTGATAGTTCCTTGTATCCAGGTTCAGCATTTAGACATGAACACATGTGGCTTCTTGACTCAATAAGAGGATGGCCCCTGAGGAGGCGAGCCAGTGTTCTCAGAACTCTTTCCTCCCTCTTTGTTGAGCCTTTGCTCTGATCATCTACTGATTCCTCCCAGGGACAGGCTGCTGACCACCTGCTGATCTCCACAGTGGCCCAGCTTGATCTGGGAACGAACACTCCTGTGTGTTTTGTTTTGTTTTTTTCTAGAGAGAGGGGAAGGGAGAGAGGTAGAGAGAGAAAGAGACATCAATGTATGGTTGCCTTCCACTTGCCTCGCAAATAATCTTTTTAAATTTAATTTTATTGTTGTATTACATCCATCCCCTTTTTACGCCCCTCTGTCCCCTTCCCCACCCACTCACCCACTCCCCACCCCAAGTCAATCCCACTTATTGTCCATGTCCTTGGTTCTTCCATGCTAGCTCCTTGACTAAATTGCTCCCCTTCTTTGCCTCCTCCTCCCTCCTCCCCTCTTCCCTCTGCCCACTGAAAGTCTATTTATTGTATTCATGTATCTTGTTCTGTTTTGCTTGTTTGTTTTATTCATTGTCCTGTAATGGGTGAGATCATATGGTATTTGTATTTCACTGACTGGCTTATTTCACTAAGCATAATACTCTCCAGTTCCATCCATGTTGTTGTAAAGGGTAGGAGTTCCTTCTTTCTTTCTGCTATATAGAATTCCATTGTGTAAATGTACCAAAGTTTTTTGATCCAATCATCCACTGATGGGCACTTAGGCTGTTTCCAGCACTTGGCTATTGTAAATAGTGCTGCTATGAACATAGAGGTACATAGGTTCTTATGAATTGGTGTTTCAGGGCTCTTCCGGTATAAGTCCTAGTAGTGGGATTGGCAAATAATTTTTAATTACACTTTTCTATTCAGCAGTCTAGCATGTCCTTAACCAGGTAGAGGGCTGGACACTCAAAGTGGTTGACACCAGTTTTCTGTGGGCTAGTGACAGAGAGCCTGATGAAGTGAGAGGCCAGTCACCCAGAAGGGGAACTACCTATGAAAAATGGAAAATAGGTACCAGTGCCCTCTCTCCACACTTACTTTCCTTTCTCACTTTATCTACATAGAATCTTATCAATCTAGTTCCCTTTTAAGAACAGTGGTTCCCTCTTTCCATCATGAAAATTGGAGGCTCAGAGAATCATTGCCTCATTATCAAATCTCAGCCCAGAACTTGTACTTTTTTGACCTTGAAGCTTGGAGTTTTACTAGAACTGGATTTCTTGCTGCTGAAGGGGAAGAGCCTATGGAGTTCACTTTTCTTTTATGAATTGGCACTGCCTTTGGCTTTAGCCCATGCAGACTCTTCTAGAAGGCCTTCTCTATAGAAGCCAAGGATAAATTCCTTTGCAGGAAACTAGAACATGTGTGCTTTCTTCTTTGTTCCCTTCTGATGTCTGGGTTGGAAAATTTTTGTCCATGCTCAGATGGTTCCTAAGGGATGTATAGCGAAGCTGAAAGTAGTTATTGGGTTTTTCTTCCCAGAAGAGACACCAAGAAACAGGCAGAGTAAAAATCATTGTTCTTTCCATGCCTAGGGGAGAGCAAGAATTCAGCAGGCACAACATTAGATTTGTGTCTGACAGTTTCAGACTCCATTCATAGCTTGACCATTTGCTGCTACCTAGTGACCTGAGCATGTTGCTTAACATACTTGAGCCTCAGTTACTTTTCTCTTTTCTTTTTTTTTTTTTTTTTATGAATTTATTGGGATGATGTTGGTTAATAAAATTACGTAGATTTCAGGTGTACAGTTCTATAATACATCATCTGTATATTGTATTGTTTTCATCACCCCAAGTCAAGTCTCCTTCCATTATTATCCATCTCCCTTATACCCTCTTTTTCCTCCTACTACCCCCCTTTCTCTTTGGTAATCACCCTGTTGTTGTCTATTAGATTTTTAAAAATCCTTCACCTTAGCCTCAGTTTCTCCATCTGTTAAATGGGAACAATAGTACCCCTCTTATGGTTGAAGGAACTATCTGCAGCATTGCCTAGCAGATAGTGTATGTATATGTAATCAATGTTAGCTATTTTATTACACATAATACTAAACATTATAATTCTTATTATCAATTACCTTTATTATTCCTACTTGCAGTAGAATAATTTAAGAACCTATTTATTACCACCTAACTTACTTTATCCAATGCCTCAAAATACTCTTTTTATTCATAGAATATTTTATTTATAGAGTAGTTTCTACCTTAGAATGATATATCATTTATTTAATACAGTAAATGCTGGCCACTGAATCTGAACCATCTCCAGCTACAGTTTAGTCTTTTTTCCCTCCATTGGATTTATAAGTACTGGGCACATTGTATGTTTATTAGTTTATTTATTGATAAATTATTCTCCTACATCAAAATTACAAGCTCTAAGGGAAATGGCTGTATTGCTCTTAGAATGTTATTGTTACACAGTAAATTGTTCAATAAATTTGTGTCAGATGAATGACTGGGTAAAAAATTAAAAAAGAAGAACCAACATGTAAATAAATGAATAATATGATGCTTTAAAATAAGTAGCATGGGTAAGTAAGGGTAAATTTGATGGCTCCTTCCCCTAAGGATCTTGAAGTCTAAAAGCAGACTTATGAGAATACATAAAAGACTAATGGAGGGGAATAAGCAACATTCTGTAAAAGAGGGAAAGGTAAGCTTTTGTAAAAGGTCGGGAGAAAGAAGGGTAACTTTCAATTAGAGGATCAGAGACTGCTTTTTGGAGGAAGTGTCTTTGTGCTTAGATTTGAAAGGGGTGGGAGCTGTGGATTTGAATGGATGAAGGCATTCCAGGTGCAGGGACAGCAGGAATGAAGCCAGGCAAGGGAGGCTGAAAACCGCTCATGGGTAGCAAATGAAACATGACCTTTTACTAATGTCACCTCACCCCTATGCCCCCTGCCACCTTCGTCCCTATTTGAAGCATACATTATTTTTACTGTAGGGTTATATCAATCTCCACTTTTACATTAAAGCTTTTTAAGACCTCTTTAGACTACTAGAGGTTTACCTGATATGACTTTTTATTATTTTACCATTCATTTGGGGCTCATATAATATCTGTATTATTCCCACTTATTCTCCTATTGCACTTACTCTCCTATTGTCCTATCAAAATAGACAATTGACAAGCTCTTTGAAGGGCAAGGGATGGGAACTTCTTCCTTTGATTTCCAGCTGTGTATGTTTGTATGTAATCATTACTGAATAGCTATTGGTTGGTTGACTGACTTAGGAAGGTAACATTGAAAAAAAAAAGTGCAAGAAGTCTTTCATTCAAAATTTGTGCAGAATCACTTCCTTCACTTCTATCCCATAAAAATTTGGGTGAACCTTGAAGAGCAAGTCCCTTTAGAAATAGAATAGAAGCTTCACTTGTGCAGGGGTTTATTTTATGAACCATGAAATTGAAGGCCAAAGAACTTGCTACTTTCCCATCTTCCTGAAGCTAGTTAGAGACTCATGATGATATTTTGGGCTTAAAAACTTGAAAGCATTGTAAGACTTCACGTTTTACATTAGCAGAGGGAAATCTCCTATTAGGAAGCCAAAACACAAAGCCTCTTAGAAGATTCTGAGAATGTACTCATAGACTCTATAAACAATGAATATTACTAAAATGAGTCTTCTGATTAATAGCTATTTTTAGAATTTGGAGCTGGAAGAGAAGTTTGGATCAGGGATCTGAGTCATTCTTTGTTATTCCAGTTAATTACCACAACTCTGCTTGAGGGAAACTATTGCTAAGTAATAAAAATAGATAAGGACAGTGGGTAATTGTTATGGAACCTAAAGTAATCTTTAGAAGATAAAATTATATGAAAAGGAAAAGCTCACAAAAAAGAAAAATCTAGCAAAAAATAAAAATACTATGATATTTTTAAAGCTGTGCTTAGAAATAAATCAAAACAAAACATAATATCCTTGTTTGCAATTCAAACATTTATTGCAATAATAATAAATTATTGGAAATTTATATTTGAAAGTTTAAAAAAATTGCTAGATCATGACATTTTCAAGTGGAATAGACCAATCTTAGTAGCATCAAGGGAACAAAAAACTCAGATCTGTGAATTTCCTTTCACAGAATAGCATTATTTATAATGGCAGTAGTTATAAATCAACAATTTTGGCCTACAAAGTGAAAAATCAAATGATTTTAAAGAGTTGTAGAACTCTGAGTAATAGTTAATTCAGTTATAGTTAGTACTAAATGATAGCAGCAACTTAAATGAAGACTCTTGCACTAACACTGTTGAATTTTCTTCCTTCTTTCAGTTTTATTTTCTTACTTTTCCACTCTAGCTATTCTTTTGCTTTACTTCTGTCTTTCTACCTTTAACTTTACCTGCCCTTTTGTATAAGCTTATTCTTTATTTTCCCACTCTACCATTTTTCTTACCATTCTAGTTGTTTTTATATCTCTTCTCTTGATTTTCTCTCATTCTTTCTTCTCTTGCTGTCTCTTTTTAGAAAATCAAAGGAACATAATAAAATATATTTAGGTAAAAATTGTTATTTAATGTGGAATGATTTTTCATACTTTAATAGTTAAAATCAGTCTCTTTATATGTGTTTCTTAATTTTGGCCTTTTCAATTTGTTGACTCGTTACTTCATGCCTATTACAGAACTTTGTGAGCATTTACCATATCCCAGGGTCTAGAGGTGGTGGATCTAAGAAGATACACACTTAATTTTCTCTGGCCTTAAACTGCTCTTTGGATACTGAGAAAATCAGGCTTGTAAGCAGACTATTACAATGCAAGACTATCAAGTACTGTGATACAAATACAATAGGAACTCAGAGCTCTGGGAAAGAAGAGAATGCAACTTAACTCTGCCTGGGGGTGGTGAACAAAGATCCCTTAAAAAGAGTGTTCTTGACAGGAGTCTTAAAACAAGAACTCGAGTGCAGGGGGGAAAGAGAGTGGAGGGTGTTGGGTTTTACTGCTATTTAACCCTTAACCAATTTTTCTCGAGAGTTGTTAGTGGCTTTAATGAAAGGTATTCCAAGTGATAGGTACCTAAACCCTTCAGGGACTTTTCAGATTGTGCTTTCTTGGAGAATAGACATTCAAATAACTGGTGTCAGGAATAAGGGTTTTTGGAGAGTTCTGTTTCGGGTTCCATGGCAACCCTGGGGCATCAAGAGGAGACAGAAAGTTATCACAATATCCACTAAAGCAAAATTTCCTAAACTGTTTCATACAGATGGTAACAGATGAGAAATAGCATTCTATGGTCAAGTAGTTTGGGAAATATTGACATAAAAAAACTGTTATATTGCCCTGGCTAGTAGCAAAATGGATAAGGTGCCAGCCTGCGAACCCAAAGATCGCTGGTTCGATTCCCAGCCAGGGCAACCTAACCAGGTTGCAAGCCAGGTCTCCAGCCAGGTCTGTAGCTGGAGGCAACCATACATTGCTATCTCTCTCCCTCTCTGCCTTTCTCCCTTTCCCTCTCTCTGAAAAATAATAAATAAAAATCTTTTAAAAAATAAATAAATAGAATGTTATAGATACTTCCAGTCAATGGAGGCATAAGTAAATATGCTTTGCCTCCTCATGTAATCCCAGAAAGAATTACAACCAGATCTCAAAAAACCAGAACTGTCAACAAAAAATTGAGGTTTTGGATGTCTGACAACCAAGGATTTAAAAAAATCACATTCATCCAGCTAGGTAGGAGGGGCAGAGACACAGTGTGGCACTGAGAGGTGGCGGCAGTGAAATAGGTGGCAGTGGTGGAAGGCAGTCTCATACTCATGTGCCGTGGATAAAAATTGGGAGGAATACCTTTGGAAGTGAGCAATCCCAGTCCCAGACCAGACTGCATAGCCAGAACCTGATAACCACAGGCAGAAAAACCCAGTGAGGGTTGGGGTTGTGGAAGAAACTGCTGGATTTTCAAGAGACTTAAAGGCCCTGCAGGGACTTAAAACATATAAAAACCCACCTCATATGGGATTCAGCATCAGGGCAACACTGCTAGGGTACCAGTTGCACAGGGCAAGTGCCAGGCAAATCTCCAGAAGCCAGGCAGCAGCATGACACCCTCTCTGAGCCCTCCCCCAATACAGAACTGCAAAGTGGTGAAGCAAAACATGTTGCCCTACTCTGGCAATTACCTAAGGCTCTGCTTCACAAAATTTACAGGTGTCTTTCTATAATAGGTCATGCTACTAAGACAGGGAATCAAAGCAGCTCTACTTAATACACAGATACAAACACAGGGAGGTTGTCAAATTGAGGAGACAAAGAAATATGGCTCAAATGAAAGAACAGAACAAAACCCCAGAAAAATGAAATGAAATGGAGATGACCAATTTATCAGATGCAGAGTTCAAAACACTGGTAATCAGGATGCTCAAAGAACTCATTGAGTATGGGAACAAAATTACAAAGAGCCAGGAGGAAATAAAGATTACAATGAGTGAAATAGATAAAAATCTACAGGAAACCAACAGTGGAAGAGATGAAGCTGGGATTCAAATCACCAATTTGAAACCTAAGGAAGAAATATGCATTCAATGAGAACATGAAGAAGAAAAAATAATTTATAAATCAAGGATAGCATAAGGTACCTCTGGGGCATCTCCAAATGTACCAACATCTGAATCATAAGGATGCCAGAAGGAGATGAGAAAGATCAAGAAATTAAAAACTGATTTGAAAAAATAATGAAAGAAAACTTACCTAATTTGGAGAAGGAAATAGATATACAAGTCCAGGAAGCACAAAGTCCCAAACAAGTTAAATCCAAAGAGGACCACCCTAAGACACATCATAATTAAAATGCCAAAGGCTAAAGATAAAGTGGGAATCTTAAAAGCAGTAAGAAAAAAGAGAAGAGGTATCTACAAAGAAGTTTCTGTAAGACTGTTAGCTGATTTCTCAAAAGAAACTTTGCAGGTGAGAAGGGGCTGGTAAGAAGTATTCAAAGCATTGAAAAGCAAGGATCTACAACCTAGATTACTCTATCCACCAAAGCTGTCATTTAGAATGGAAGGGCAGATAAAGTGCTTCCCAGACAGGGTAAAGCTAAAGGAGTTCATCATCACCAAGCCATTAGTATATGAAATGTTTAAGGGACTTATTTAAGAAAAAGAAGATCTAAAGTACAAACATTAAAATGGCAACAATTTTACACCTATAAAACACTGAATCTACAAAAACAAACTGAAAGGAACAGAATCACAGATAGATAGATCATTTGGAGGGCTATCAACTGGGAAGGGGGATAGGCAAATGGGGGAAAAGGTACAGGGATTAAGAAGCATAATTGGTAGGAACAAAATAGACAGGGGGATGTTAAGAATTGTAAAGGAAAAGGAGAAGCCAAAAAACTTACATGCATGACCCACGGACATGAACTAATGGGGAGATGGCTAGAGAGAAGGTAGGTACTGGGCAGAGGGTAGCAAAGGGGGAAAATTGGGACAACTGTAATAGCATAATCAATAAAATATATTTTAAAATGTTATAAGTGGTATTCAGCACTGTTTTAATATGCTAATATTTACCAAGAATTTTCCAGGAGGGCCGCCCCCTGTCTGATACACAGAAACATTGAATTTAGCATCCCTGACACAAAAGCTTATGCTTTTTTATTTCCCCTCTAAACCAAGTCACTAGCATTTTTCTTTCTTTTCTTTTCTTTTTTAATATGTAATTCATTATTTTTAGAGATAGGGGAAGTAGGGGAGGAAGAAAGGGAGAGAAACATCACCTGGCTTTCACCTGCCTCTAGCTAGGGACCAGGCTAGAAATCTGGCTTGCAACCTGGGTATATGTCCTGACTGGGAATCGAACCAGCAACATTTGGGATTATAGGCTGGTGCTCAGTCCACTGAGCCACACCAGCCAGTGTCACTAGCACTTTTCTAATCAGAGAAGTTATATGTCTTTTTTTTCCCTACTTTCTTCCCAGAGCCACTGCTCTAAGTAAATACTAGCTGTTCTTTGAGCTGTGTGCCTGCCCACAGCCCAGAGAGGGGAGAATGAAGACAGAGCTGGCATGGCTTCTTCTAAAGGTTCACGCCTAAGCATTTCATGGATTAGCCACTTATAGGTAGTGTAACACTAAGGGAGCCTCATAACTTCTCTGAACTGCTGTTTCCTTCCTTAACACTTCATCCAAGGCAGTTAAGGGGATGCAGGTGTTGCTAATAAACCTTGGTGATTGTACCTCTGCCAGGAATATTTGGTTTTGGTTAGGTAGCTAAAAAAATAGGTTTTTCAGAGCCAGAAAAAGAAATGTCCTAGAAGAGGAGGCTGATTTAGAAATAAATGGGCTAACAGTTAGGGGGACCCAAGTTCCTATAAATCAATACCACAGAATCTGTTTTAGTTCTTGAGCCTTTGTGTGAATTTTGGTTTCTCAGATTCTACTCTAGAAAGGGGTGCTCAGGGTGGACTAGTGAGTCAAACAAGGGCATAGGTACCCAATTAGTACTCACCTTTCAGAAAAAGGCCATTCAAAGGTTTAGTCCTGTGTCTGAAAAAGTTGGCAGCTTTCTTCCTAGTAAACTGCATTTTGTGATGCTTGCAGAATCCACCCAACGCAGCTCGAATTTTATGGTGCTCTCAACATTTAAACAATGTTCAAGAAGATGACAGGCTTAAACTGTATCTGGGTAAACCTACAGCTATAGTTGTGTTCTCCCAATCCTGACTTCTAAGGATGGTCTTTTGAGTAAAAATGGAAGGAGAGATGAACTAAACCAAAGGAAGACCTTTGGCTTTGTGGAGAACTTTCAGACCATTTAAATTATTTAATAAAACATATATAACTAAATTCTTATGTATGGCACCTATGACCTTTGTTGCATTATGGTTCAGCAAGATAAGCTATTAAAAAAATAACTCAGTGAGGAGTGAATGTTCACAAAAATTTTTTTTAAAAAGATTTTATTATTTTTAGAGAGAGGGGAAGGGAGAGAGGCAGAGAGGAAGAGAGACATCAATGTATGGTTGCCTTTAACCTGCCTCCAGCTAAGGACTTGGCTGGAGAAACTGGATTGCAACTTTATTATGTGTCCTGGCTGGGAATTGAACCAGTGACCTTTGGGATCGCAGGCCAACACCTTATCCACTGTGCTGCTGTCCAGGGCGGCACAAGAATTCTTAATTGCAAAGAATCACAAGGGTCTCTGCTTTGAAGAAAAAGGTTAATGAGAGATTGTTCTGTGCTTTCATAACATTCTTATAAATCAACTTGTGTTACATTTGTCAGAGCCTCCTAGTTATAAAGTCAATCTGAAAGCCCGCGGTTAGTTCCAGCTTTGCAAGACATAAAGACTCGAGTTATGACCATGGAGTTGGAGTTGAAGTAAGATAAAATGAAAGAACATAAATGTGAATGGAATGCTGGTTTCTACTTTTTGTCATTCTCTGAAATATCTATAGTTACACAGAGAAAGGAATTCTGGAGAATCTGCAGGCAGTAAAGAGTTTGTTCACTAGATATCCTTTAAAGCATGAAGAAAGGGATTCCATCAACTTTTCTTCACATTTTTACTCTTCAACCTACCCTCAAAACTTCTACATTTCTTGGTCATCATAATCACATCCTTCCTGATTGTGCCCAGGCCAATAGAACTGAAATGTGTTCCCATGAAAAGCACGAAGAAGGCACTTTTTCTAAGATCTCTGTGTGTGTAATGGGGGTAGGTAAGGAGGAAGGAGTAGTATTTGAGGGGTATTTATTGCCTATTCAGCCAGGGAATATTGGAGAGGGAGAGGTTATGGCTTTAAGGCTAGTTGTGAATTTCATGGAAGCATCCCTAATGCCCTTACTGACCCAGGAAGACAAAGGATATTTCCAAGGTCACCAACCCAACAGTTACAGAGACATAGTGAGTTGGTGGGAAGCCCAACTCCCTTTCATCTCTCTGCAGTTTCTTCTGTTCCTAACCACAGCTGTGGCCCCCTTCCCTGCCCTTCTCTAACTACACAGCTCTAGCTGAGTGGTAAGGAGTATGAGGAGACTTCTTGGGGACTGGAGGTGCTGAATTTTCTCTCCTTTTGTTACCTTAGTGACATTGGAAATAGGGTGCAAAGTGGGATGTAGGAACTGGATAGATGTGAAAGGAACACTTCCATGTCGAGGTAGAAGACTGACTATACAGGATTCAATCAGGATAGCAGCAGGACCTGAAGCACTGGTGATAAATAACTTTTTTTTTTTTTTTCTCAAGAGCACAAATTGCTGTTGGTAAACTTTGATGTGTTATGTGAGCATCCAGCTTTTTACTAAGATGGCATGGGCAATTATAGCAGAATGCAAGACAAGAGGACCAACTTTAGTTATTTGGTTATTGCAATGATAGGAAAGAAAACTGTTTGCCTTGACTACTGATAAGAAAGAGTGCCATCTAGAGGCCCTGCTTAGAATTCCACTTCAGTCTCAAGAAGCATCCTTCAATGTGACCTTGAGCTGCATTATTCTATAATTGTGGTGCTCATGATTGATAGTAAGAGAAAGGGAGCAGTAGGCCCAGCCATATGGTAACAGAGTCAGGTATTATGAGGACTAAATTGAGCTGACACAGAGTAAGGGTCCAGAACTTATTAATTCCTAAATAATGCCCTTTATCGGCCTTTGCAGGGATAGGCTGTCCATTGACATCTTTTATACTCTGATGGTTTGCTTCTAGGCTTTAGGCTTTTAAGCTTATTCTTTCTTTAACAGAATTAAAATGTTTGGAAATTATATTTACTCTTTTGTGATAGGAAAAGTAAACTGTTGAGGTGATACATGTTTTTTAAAAAGCCTTAAAGGGGGAAATTGTAGAATATAAATGATATGGGAATTCCAAAAACATCTCTAACTTTGCTTGATATATCTAATTGTATTAACTTACAGGCCATGTTCCTGAGGATTTGTTTATTCCCATCTTGAGTCATACCATTCAATAGTACCAAACAAAGTACTTGCTTTGCCCAGCTTGGTGCTGATGTTCACTCGCCAATCTTCAGGCCCATCATGAGCCATGGGCCTGGATAAGAGACCAAAAAGAGGTTTAAAGTCAACACAAGATAATGTAATGATCATGCTACAGATGTGTGATAAAATTGTCTTAGAAAACAAAATAACACATCGGTAATGATTTCATCATCATGCTGGTGGATGTGATGGGTAAGAGCACAGGAGAGGCAGAAATCACCCCAGAAGGAACAAGTGAGGTTGGCTGCAGACCTTGGAGTCTAGAGACTCTGTCTAAGAAACTGCTTCTAAAATAAATTGCTTCCCTACAACAGAAAAAAAATGGATCTGGTCCTGACTGCCTCTACTATTCCCACGCCTCCAGCTGCGGGAGGATCATCCGCCCTTCAATGCCGACAAAAGAGCAAGTAGCAGTTGGGCGGAAAAAGCATGGCCTTGAAACAGATTTCCAGCAACAAGTGCCTTGGGGGATTCCACAAAGTGTTTGAACAGGGCAGCGTTGAACTGAGCTGCAAGATGAAATTTGCTATGTACTTACTTCCAAAGGCAGAAACTGGAAAATGCCCTGCACCCTATCGATGGTCTGGTTTAAGTTGCACAGAACAGAACTTCATATCAAAACCCGGCTGCCACCAAACACGGCCCGGTGGGCATCACTCTGGACACCAGCCCCACCCCTACATTCCAGGGGAGGACGTGAGCTGGGACTTCCGCACCGGCACCGGGTTTTATGTGGCCACCACCGAGGGGCCCTGGAAGACCAACTACAGGATGTGCTCCTATGTGCGGCAGGAGCTTCCCAAACTCATCAACATCATTTTCCAGTGGACCCCCAAAGGGTGTTTGTGTTTGGCCACTGCTTGGGGGGCCATGGAGCACTGATTTGTGCTTTAAAGAATCCTGGAAGGCCCTGGCTGGTGGCACAGTGCATAGGCCCAGCCTGCGAACCCAAACCCTGGTTGGATTCCCAGCCAGGGCAGTAGCCAGGTTGCAAGCCAGGCCTGTAGCTGGAGGCAGGTGAAAGGCAACCATATATTGATGGTTCTCTCCCTCTCTGCCTCTCTCCCTTCCCCTGTCTTTAAAAATAATGAATAAAATCTTAAAAAATAAAAGATTCCTGAAAAATACAAATCTGTATCAGCATTTGCTCCAATTTGCAACCCAGTGCTTTGTCTTTGGGGCCAGATGGCCTTCAGTGAAGGCCTTCAGTGACCAGTTTTTTTCAGATGGACAGCTACAATCAGATAATTTCATAGCTGCCTGTACAGAAAAGAAAATCCCTGTTGTCTTTAGGTTACAAGAGGGTTATGATCACAGCTACTACTTTGTTGCCACCTTCATTGCTGACCACATCAGACATCATGCAAAATAACTGAATGCTTGAAAAACTTCAGATGAGACTCTCTTCAGGAGTGTGTAATTATTACAGTTATAAAAATTATCATAAACAAGAATTGCAGGGGAAAAGAAATATTTTAAAACATTGTATTTTATAATGGTAAAAATGCTTCATTCTAAAATCATCTTCTGAATAAATACATGAAACCTAAAAAAAAAAAAGAAAAGAAAAGAAAAGAAAAAAGTGGGGATATACATTTGAATTTAACTCCTGTAGTGTTAGATTTTTGTTGTGACTTTCACATAAGTTTGGACAAATTCCTTTATTCTTTAGAAAGACTCTGGTCTTACAGTTTCTGAACTCTGCTAAAATAGGTGAGCTACAGAGAAGCAGTGCAAACTTCAAAATCTTTACTGATAATATTTTTAGAATTTGTTGAGGATAATCCACACCCCCTGAGATGGTGATTAGTGGTATTCAGTTTACCAATGACACATAAAAAAATAATGGTGTCATTTGTCTTCAAACTTCAGCCGCCAGTTTTAAAACCATAGTTTGTTTGCCTTGTTCTTTCAGTTAATTAAAAAGAAGGTTTTTTATAGCCTCTAGTGTAGTGTAATTTATAATAGGCCTTTCTCCCTCCTGTTTTTAATTACCATCTTTGCATGGTGATGCTGGACCTTTTCCTTTTAAGGACTACTTATGCATAGTTTCCTAGACCAGCTCTGTGGCTGTTAATAGGAAAAAAAAAAAAAAAAAAAAAAGAAGAAGAAGAAGAAGTTTTATGTATTTTAGTCATCTTCAGCTGAAGAAGAGTGGAATTGCCTGATTGCAGTTTATTTCCTTTCTTTTGTCCCCAGTTAAAAGGAAAATCTACCTTACCAAATAATGGTTTTCTTTTCAAAATATATTATTATGAAAGGTTTAGGTACACTGAAATGAGAGCCCAGATACAAGTTAAAATTCTTCTGTCACTCTGGCTATTACATGGGGAAGGCAGAAACTTCCAGGGTGTTCCCCAGCTCTGCACAGAACTCTTGACATTCCCAACCTATTAAATGAATAAATGAATGCATTCCTTTGTTTACTGATCAATATAACGAGAAGAACTATCAAACATAATTCATGGGGGGTGGGGAAAGAAAAAGCAAGAAGCAAAACATTAGACATTTTTGAAATATATAGAACTTCAAATGACTGAAACTCGGGGGTAAATTTCTTGGTGTTGGCTTTGCTCAAAGAGCATTCAACAGTTGTACGGAGAATAGAGAAGGGTGCTACCACAGCTTGTGCCATGGCTTCCCTGTTAATTTCAAGTTTAGAGATGGCACTGGGGCAGCTTTCAGAGGAGAGAATAACAACACAGTCAGCTCAGGATACAGCAGTGCAGCTCTCTAATACTTACAGGCTTTCCTCTTTATTCCTGCCTTCCCTTAAAATCAAGGGGAAACCCAAAATGGCAGGGAATTTACTCTGACTCCTTATAGCAATATCTGAAAGCACTCTTATAGATAAGAAGGTATATAAATCTTAAAGTGATAAATGCATCTGATTAGTTTTTCTTTTTTTTTTTTTAAAAACTTTATTGTTGTTGTATTACATCCATCCCCTTTTTGCTCCCCTCTGTCCCCCTCCCCACCCACCCATTCCCCCCAAAGTCAATCCCACCTGTTGTCCATGTCCATGGTTCCTTTATACTAGATTCTTGTCTAAGCTGCTCCCCTTCTTTGCCTCTGCCTCCCCCCTCCCCCCAACCCCTTTCCCCCTGACCACTGCAGGCCTATTCCTTGTATTCATACACTTGGTTCTGTTTTACTTGTTGTTAGTTTTGCTCATTATTGTCCTGTAATGGGTGAGATCATATGATACCTGTCCTTCTCTGACTGGCTTATTTCACTAAGCATAATACTCTCCATGATTAGTTTTTCATTAAAAAATTATAGGGTAATGTTGCTCACCTTGCAAGTTACTCTGAGGACTAAGCAGAACAGTTACATTTTAATGTAACAGAGCAATTTACAGACATTATTTCCATTTCAGAGATGAAACTACTCAGGAAGTAACAGAATTAAAAGCCAAACCAACTTTGCCTACCTGCAGGGACTTTCCTTTCTTTGGATTCATAACTGAAATGACAGGTGTGAGCAAACATGGAACAATTTAACTTTCCTCTTTGGGGAAGTAAAATCAAGTTAAGACATCACCTTGTCTGAGCTTCGCCAATAAACTCACCTGTGGATGGGTACAGTCACTGGTCTTTCTTCTTTTCAGACCACACATGTGCCCTAAGGCAGCCTTCACTTCCAAAGACACTTTCTTGCCTTCAAATGGAAAGAGAGTTACTTTCATTCTCAATATTTTATGAATAACTTTATATTCATGTTCCTATCATGCTATATTCTGTCATCATGGTATCAACACTCCATGATTATCTTAACTCTGTGGTTCTCACCTCAAAGAAAATATATCTGAAATCTGTCCTAGATTTTAGAAAGATGAACTATGGATTTCAATCTGTACACACTATCATAATAAATTAAAAGGCTTGACAGGAAGAAATTATGGTAGTAAAGTTTTTGTCTTATTCTACATTGCAACATTTTTGAACATGAATATTGGATCAGTTTGTAGTATCTGAAAAAAAAGCCAGCTAGGATTTTGGCAGTAATTACATTAAATCTATAGATCAATTTAGGAAATATTGTCATCTTAACAATATTAAATTTTTCAGTCCATGAATATTGAATATCTTTCCATTTATTTAGGTCTTCATTAATTTACTTTAGTAATGCTTTGTTGTTTCTAGTATGCAACTCTTTCACTTCTTTTATTTTTTACCTATTTCTTTTTTAGATGCTATTGAAAATGAAATTGCTTTCTTAATTTTATCTTTGGATTGCTCGTTATACTGTGTAGAAATACAATTGAGTTTGGTATATTGATTTTTAACCCTGTAACCTTGTTGAACTCATTTATTTTTCTTAATTCTTTTTAGATTCCTTAGGATTTTCTCTATATAAGAACTTGTCATCTTTTAATAGTGATAGTTTTATACCTTTCTTTCCAATGTGGATGCCTTTTCTTTCCTTACCTCATTTTCCTGGCTAAACCTTCCAGTATAATGTTGAATGTAAATGGCAAGATAACTTAGACAATCCTGTCTTTCTCCTGATCTTAGCAAAAAGTATCCAGTCTTTTACCATTAAGTAGGATTTCAGCTGTGGGATTTTCATAGAGGCCCTTTATCAGATGAAGGATGTTCCTTTATATTACACTTTTTGAGAGTGTTTTTATAAATAGATTTAGTCAATATTTTTCTCTGAGTCTATTAAGATGTTCATGACTTTTCTTTTTTGTCCTTATTCTATTACTCTGGTGTATTGTATTGATTGATTTTCATGTGTTAAACCAACCTTACATTCCTGGAATAAATCCCATTTGATGGTGGTTTATAGTCTTTTTTATTTGTTACTTGATTGGATTTTTCTAGTACTTTGTTGAAGATTTTTGTGTCTATATTCATAAGAGATATTGTAGTTTACTCTTCTTATGACATATTTATCTGGTGTTGGTGTCAGAGCAATATTAACCTCATAGGATCAGTTGAGAAATCTTCTCTCTCTTATTTTTTTGGAAGAGTTGTGTAGTATTATTATTTCTTTAAACTTAAGGTAGAATTCACAAAGTGAAAAGCCTTTTGGGCCCAGTTTTTCTTTAGGGGAAGATTTTTGATTATTAATTAAATTCCATTACTTGTAATCATCTATTCGTATTTGCTATTTCTTCTTGAGTCAGGTTCTGTAGTTTTTCTTTCTAGGCTATATATTTCATTTAGATTGTCTAATTTGTTATCATGTGATTATTTATAGTAGTGTTTTTGATGATTATAGAATCCACGCGTGGGTTTGAAAAGCATGGCCCCAAGGCCATGAGTAACCTGTCTGGCCCTCTATTTTCCCCTCATACCCTGAGGGCCCCTTCAAGACCTTTCAAGTTCTAACATTGTGAGATTCTATCCAATTTCATTCCAGAGGATTGTGAGTTTCTTATTACATTTTCCCCAAGATGGGGTCCTATTTAGGGAATGGGTACGTCTGGGACAGAGGTTCCTATAAAGTAATTCCTGCCAGGAACATCAGCATCACTTGGGAACCTGTTAGAAACACTAATTTTCTGACCTATTCAATAAGGACTCCGGGATGGAGCCCAACAACTTGAGTTTTTTACAAGCCCTCCAGCTAATTCTGATATAGGGTGAGTCCTGAGAAACATCTGTCTAGGGCAACTGTCTTTTCTGAAACAAAAAGGCTCCCTGTATCTCAAGTCTTCTGATTTGAATGTTTCTGTTTCCACAACTCTTCCTCCCACTCTAACCTTTTTTTTTCTTGGGAAAAAAAACAGTTTCTACAAAAACCTTAGCAGATTGATGTAGTAGAGCACTTCAGATAAACTAAACAGGTAAGAAGTCATTTCTGGTCTAATGTGTGCGGAGACTCTGCAGTTACTGCCCAGAGATCTTGGGGGAGCAAATCCAATTTAGAGAAGAAGTTTTGTTCTATCTAGTGGGAAAGCCCGCAGTTCCTCTTCTCTCCCAGCACTTGCTCATATCTTGTGACTTAATGGATGCTGGGCTGCTTGGTTGCTGTTTTTGTATGGATAAATGATATAAAAATTGTTCCTCTTTTGTTTTCATAACATTTTAAATTTTGCTATCTTAAGCCTTGCCAGCATAGACATTACCCCCTTTCTGGGTCAGAGAAAGCCGCTTATGAGTCCGTGGGGTAAGCAGGAGTCCTATGGACTGGTGAGTACACACCTGCAATGGATTTCTGTTAAGTGAGATTTCACTAAGACATGTTTATATTTCCCTGTGTATTTATCCCCATTTCACTTCTTTCCTTATAGAATATAAGTGAAAATTTTATAGTGAACAGTCCTAAAGAGCTAAAGGAAATGGATGATATTTTGCTCACAATTCTTTTTTTCTCAAACAAAGGAAGCCTCCTGTATTCTGTGAATTTAGTCATTTTGGTTTGTTTAAAGTTATTTTTCTGTTTCCACAGCCCTATGATATTAATGTGTAGTTGAAAAGTCAAGAGACCTAGATTCTAATCTGAAAACTAGAAAATAGTAAATTAACCACTCACTTGCACTCTTGAATAAATCACAAATTATCTTTGACTTTTACTTTCTTTATCTATGAAAGACAGATAATGCCTTCTCAAACCTACTCACAGCATGACTGTTGGGGCTTAATGAACTAATTCAACATATATAGTGCCTCCTGTATACTTAGCAATATGATAAAAAATACTTAAAAAAATAAAGATACAATTCCAGGTGGAAGGAAGACAAATCCAAATCTCTGAGTTAGGGGTGTGCCTGGAGAGGTCATGAACCAGAAAGGGGGCCACAGTGCCTGGCCTGGAACTGCAGGTTGGGGAGAGGACACATTTGGTCTGAAGCCATTGTCAGGCTCTTGACTTTTACCCAGAGTGAGATGGGAACTATTATGGAGTTTGGAACAGAGGAATGATGAGCTGATTAATTTCTTAAACAACCACTCTGACTTCTGTGTGAAAGAACAAACCAGTGAGATATACAGGTGGAAGAAAGGGTGATAGAAGGGCGAGAGTGGTTTTCTGCAGAAAAGGAACCAAAAAAGGTAGTGAAAGATAGTCAGCTTCTTGATATAACTTTGAAGGTAGATTCAACCGATGTTGCTGATGGATTGGATGTGTAATTTGAGAGAAAGACAGGAGTCAAGGAGGACATGAACACGTTTAAAATGAGGGATTGGAAGGATATAGTTGTGTCTCCATTTCTGCCTTCTCCCGTGATCTCCACAATTTAGAGTGGCGATTCTTTAAAATGACAACATCTGTCACTTGCTTTAGTTTGTGCTTGTCCCACAGGCTTCACTGTGGAAAGTAGGCAACAAAGTAAGTGTGGGAAATGCTACATTTTATATCGTCTCCTTCAGAGGCTTGCCATAAAGGCTCAGAGATGGTCTGCAAAGAAGACTCCCATTTTCCTTTATTTAATTTAGGATAGCCTTCCATTATTTGACTTTGAAACATCTTTGATTAACCTACTTTCGACTTAGACTCCAAAGAATATACGAAGCTCTATGCTGGGAAATGCTGAACCAGGCCACCTTTACTTCCAGGACATCCTCCAAACCTATTAACTGTTGCCACATGTGTTTTCCCCAAGCACACTTTTGCTCTATCATCCCCTCCCCAAAAGCCACAAGAGGGCTCCTCTTGTCTACAGGAGTCACTCTGGACGCCACCACCCGACAATCAGCTTTGTCCTCGTTTCAGTTCCCGCGTTCCAAGCTCGAGCCTGATGTGCTCAGACGCTCTGTGTGGCCTCCAACCCCAGTGGATGCACTGGTTCCTTCCCCTGGTAAATCCTGGTGGGCCATCCCACAGCTTTTCTACTTATATAATTTCTGCTTGTCATTCCTTACCCAGCAGAAGAGCTATTTATTTCTTCTGGGAAGCTGCCTATGACCCTTACCCCCCACAGGCTTGGCAGAGTCTTCTATTAAGTACTATAGCACTTACACCCATGTTATTTATGTGCTTCTTAACATATATGAGGTCTGTCCTGAAAGTACCAGCCATGCAAACTGTTTTAATTATATTGACATTGGCTCGATACATTCGGGACAGACCTTGTATTGCCATGTGTTAATATTAATTCTTAAACTTGTATGCTTTTGTCTCAAAATATATTCCCTTAAAAGCAAGTATTATCACTTGGTCTTTGTATCTCCCATGGCACCTAGTCTAATAACTTGTTTACTCTGTTTATAGACATGTTTATAACTATTGGCTGAACACAAGTGAGCTCCAGTACTCTCTAAGAGGAGAGTAACAGGGTTTACTATTACCCAGTTTTATCATACTATGTAAATGCCCTCTTCCTGACCCGTACTCCACCATTCTGCATGCTGTCAGGACTGCATGTGTTTCAGCGGGTGCATTTCTGCGTGCAGCATGCTGGTAAAGCCGTGACTAGAGCAGGCTCAGGGGCGAGGAACACAGGGGCCTCAGCAGGTCAGGTGGTGGGAATCAGGAAAGCTGGGACCAGGAAAGAACAGACTGCTGGGGAAACTGAAGCAGTTGTAGGCCTGGTCTTTATGGGAAGGTCAGCCAGTTAGTGTGCGTATGGTGTCTACGAACCTTGGCAAATGTGCGCTGGCTTCCACCAGCAAGTGTGCATTTGGAGGAGGCCTACCTCTGGAGGCGCAGTGAGTGAGTCTTCAGGTCAGGCAAGTTGTCCTGTCACGGCCTGGAGGATCCATCTATCAGAGCAGTGCATATGCCAAGCCTAAGGGAGGTAGGAAATGGATTCAGCTTCCTAGGGAGAGCTTGCAGGTGTTAGGCAAGGCATTCCAGATAAGCAGCCCAGTCAGCTGTGCTAATGAAGACCTGGATGCTGGACAGAACCCATGGGTGCACAAATCGGGCCATCAGCAGCCGTGAGAGTCAGAGACTGGCTACAGGTGCTCAGGACTTACCACAGAGGGTAGTCTATTTCCTAGCCTTTGGGGGTCACCCAGGGAACTGTGCCACTTACTTCTTTACCTATTTAGAACTGTTTACCTCCTCTGTATATTAGAGACCTTAATGCTCACCTTGGAGTGGTGTTGGCGTGATTAAATAGATGATGTACATGATGTGCCTTGTTTAGCACTAGGCACACATGGTAGGTCTTCAAGAAATGTTTCTCTCCATTCCGTGTCTCTGCAGTAGGGCGCAGGAGCTCCTGTTGTGGTCAGTATTAGCTCAGAAAATGGGTAGACTGAGCCTGGAGGTGAATCTGTCTGTTACAACAGGGCTGCATAGGCCTGGGGTGGGAGCAGGGTTGGGGCAGACAGGTAGGACAGCTAGCTAGATGATAAGCTGATAAGCTGTGGGCTCAGCGTGCTCACACTGTCCTTTGGGACCAAGCAAATAAAAATAAGTAAGCTAGAAGAGCAGCCAGAAGAAAGTGATAATAAATGATACAAATAACAAGCATTTCAGAGCTTACCAAGTAAGTGGCAGATCCTGCAATAAGCACTTTACCTTCCCAACTAATCTATGGGCAAATAATGTCATAATGGCATGTGTTCCTGTGAAACTGAGGTGTTTGAAGGCTGGGTTTTTTAGCTAACAAGCCAGCAGAGCTTGGACTTAGCCCAGGAAGGAGAATTCCCTGATGGTTTTGGATTTTGGGCATATTAGAATGAATGACTAGAGTATATGTTTAAAGCATTTAGAGTAAGAAGAGCCTTGTAGAACTGGGAGAGTTGAAACACAACCTTGCCTAAAGCTAGGAGAATAGATTTAATCAGTGGGTTCTCACAAGCCCAGTCTTTGGATTAGGTGAGACTCTCTGTATGGGAGTCACCCAGAAATATTTTTAGAAACACCAT